>PNEQ01092245.1:0-14154 GCA_003012365.1 Medauroidea extradentata
AGGAGTCGGAAGGTGTGGATGCTAGGGAGGAAGTGCGGCGAGAGCCCTGTGCGCTGCGGGCCCAGGTTCGGGGCCAGCATGAGGGAATCCTAGAGCTGCAGCACCAGCTACAGGCTCAGCACGTCATGGCGGAGATCCTCCACACCGCCACCGCTCGCTTCCAGGAGCAAACTCTTCTCCAGACATAGGTGGGACGAAGTCCTGCCTAGTCGTCTCAAGAATAATAGTGTACAATATATATAGTGTAAATAGTGTGTATATAGTATTTAATAAATGTAATTATTTAAAACTTAAAATTGTGTGTGTTGCGAGACATTATTTGCCTGTCATGAATTTTTTTAAAGAGCATCAGGTGCAACAGTCCTTGTACACTTAATCAGTGATTACATAGAACACAATTACATTATACTATAAGAGGTTTTTAAAAAATGAAATTAAATTACTTTGTTAATATATAATACTTGTCAAGACTTGTCAATCTCGCTGCCTGTAGGCATGCATAAAAATAATATTTAGCTTAGGGGCGAGAGTCCTGCTTATGGTACATTACATGTCGCCCTTAAGCACATATGTATACGGGTGGAGTAGAATCAAGTGAGAAAAAAATGGCGGCTCAAACCCCTGGTGGCCATTCCTAGAACTCATTATAATAATAGATTATTTTTGGCGGGGGGGGGAATTTTAGGGTGGGGGAATTCATTCCAAGATGGCGGATGGTTTAAAAATATTTTTAGAATTTTTTTAATTTTTGGAATTTTTTTTTTAATTGTTGAAAATTTTGGAAAATTTTGAAAGTGACGTAATCCAAGATGGCGACCGGAAACAAGATGGCCGCCGGAAACAAGATGGCGGCCGGAAACAAGATGGCGGCGATGACGTAATCCAAGATGGCGGCGATGACGTAATCCAAGATGGCGGCGATGACGTAATCCAAGATGGCGGCCGCGGCTCCTCAGCTCCTCACCCGCAACCCGCTGTCCCAGAAGGAACCAAACCTATCTACTGAAAGCCATATTTATTTTAAATATCGGAAACAGAATTATGTAAAATGACAGTACTCAGAACATTGATTTGTGTTATAATAGCCTTCAAACCCACATCAAATGCTGGTTGATACCTTCAGCCATTACTAAAAGAACAGGGGTGGCCACCCTCTAAGTGGACTAAACGTTTGTGCCATCGGGATAGTGGAACATTTGAAGATGTTTTATTGAGTAATGCGAGCTTTGTAATAAAAATGGTCCTCTTATTGCAACTGTCTAGGGCTCCGGGAAAAATGTACGCGAAGCTTTGGCTGAAACGATAGAGTACAAGGAGAGCATAGGCAATACTGCGTACATTGTGATTGGAAGTGCTCAATTGCTCTATCCAAAATGGGTTAGAAAACATTACTTACGAAAATTATCGTACAGTAACTTGTAAGGGAGATATCCAACCTTACAAAGCGACGTTTTACCGAACAAAAATTAAATCTAACAGACAATAAGAAAGGTATTGTGAATGATTACATTGATCGTAAGTATTTCCACAGCCACTATTGTGGTGTACAACTTCGAGAAAACGAGGAGGTGGTACGGTCTTATCAGTGTGTGTGTAACATGAAGGTATTTTGTACTTCTTTTCAAAGATTTAATAGAAATGCATAATATAAATTACTTTCACGCAACATGTTTATGTGAACTATTGAGAAGAAGCACGTGTGAGGGTGCACTTTATTGCCTGCCAGGTATGCAACCCGCGTTGGAAAGGTGGTCGTACGACCATAATTTATTTGCTGTATGTGAATGCGGGTTACACGATATGACATAATCATGTTTCTACAGATATTCTGATAGTTGTATTCCAAATGGAAAAATGCATTGATTAACTCTTAATGATTGGACATTGGGGTTAATATTATTGGTTTTGTTTTTATTTTATTTTAAATTGCAACTGCACGAGAACGTGCCTTGCGAAAATGCCACATTTTATAACAGTAACTGTACAAAAAGGCGACCACCTTCTTCGCTATAAAATTGACAGCGACGAACAGTTGATTGCGTCACGCGATGCAACATGTGTGGGGTGTTCCGAATAGTAATACATGCATCAGTAATCAGGGCACGAAGTTCAGCTACTGTGTTGATCGGGGTCTCGTATACTAATGTCTTCAGGTGACCCCACAGAAAGAAATCAGGTGGCGTCAGGTCTGGGGAGCGTGGTGGCCACTTCACAGATCCACCTCTGCCTATCCATCGCTCAGCAAATGTGGTGGTAATGTGACGACGAACTTCCTAACTGAAGTGTGCAGGAGCTCCGTCATGTTGGTACCACATACACGGGCGTGATTGTAAATCCACATCCTCCAACAGAACTGGAAGTATGTCCTCTAAAAACTGTCGATAAAGGCCAGTCAAACGCGCCGGCAAAAAAATAAGGGCCAATTAGGTTGACGCTGACAATGCCTGCCCAGACATTAACAGAAAATGTCACTTGATGGTGGAGTTGAACCATCGCATGTGGGTTGCTGTCGTTCCATACGTGACTGTTTCGACTGTTGTGAATGCCATCACGCGTAAAAGAAGCCTCGTCGGTCCAGAAAATGTTTACGAGAAAATCCAGCTTCGTTTGCGCATTGATGCAGAAAACTTCGAGATAAAACCGACTCGTCACTGAAAATCAGCTGGTTGTAATGCTTGCACCTTTTCACGATGAAAAGGTTGTAGTAGTTGTTCATGCAGAACCCTCAACACACTTTCGTGGATTGCATACATTGTGCGAGCAATTCCACGTGTGCTTGTTGATGGCGAATCGGCGCGATGCGTTCCAGTACTTCCTCCTCAAAGTTGACTGTTCTAACATTGCGTCTCACGCCGGTGTCATACCTGTTCTCTGTAAGTGTTCCAGTCTCGCGTATCCGTCAGTCCATAGACGAGAACATTCGATGTCCTGTACAATGTCTGTTTGGAAATGTGTGTGCATACAGACGCTGAGCATCCCTCGCGTTACCTCCAGCAGCACCATACATGAGATGCATATCTGCCATTTCTGCATATGTGTAACTTCTCTCCATGTTGCGCACCAACTGTGCAATGCCACCCTGGCACTGGCACACCACGGTAGCGCACGCAACTGTCATATGACCAGCCTTGCAACGCGGGTTGCATACCTGGCAGGCAATAAAGTGCACCCTCACATGTGTTTCTTCTCAATAGTTCACACAAACATGTTGCGTGAAAGTAATTTATATTATGCATTTGTATTACATCTTTGAAAAGCAATACAAAATACCTATATTTTACACACACATTGGTAGGACCGTACCACACCCTCGTTTTTCTCGAAGTTGTACACCACAATTGTGGCTGTGCAAATACTTACGATAAATGTTATCATTCACAATACCTTTCTTATTGTCTGTTAGATTTAATTTTTGTTCGGTAAAACATCGCTTTGTAAGGGTGGATACCTCTCTTACAAGTTACTGTACGATATTTTTCGTAAGTAATGTTTTCTAATTCATTTTGGATAGAGCAATTGAGCACTTCCAAACACAATGTACGCATTATTGCCTATGCTCTCCTGGTACTCTATCGCTTCAGCCAAAGCTTCGCGTGCATTTTTCATGAAAACTATGAGCCCTAGACAGTTGCAATGGGAGGACCATTTTTATTACAAAGCTCGCATTATTCAATAAAACATCGTCAAATGTTCCACTATCCCGATGGCACAAACGTTTAGTCCACTTAGAGGGTGGACACCCCTGTTATTTTAGTAATGGCTGAAGGTATCAACCAGCATTTGATGTGGGTTTGAAGGCTATTATAACACAAATCAATGTTCAGAGTATTGTCGTTTTACATAATTCTGTTTTCGATATTTAAAATGAATACGGTGTTCAAATTCGATATTCTGCGGATCATTATTCCCACAATATTACTCTTAGGTACAAAGTGTCCTACATATGTCCTACTTTATTTTACATCAGGAATCACCTCCCTGCGTTTGTACCTGTAGTTCAGTACCACCCTATATATATATATAAGACGTGGCGGAGTTGTACGGCCGGCTTTGAAGCGTGCCAAGTGCAGAACTGTATAGCACGCAAGATTTCCGCCGATGAATTTTGACTAAGGGAATTTAAAGTAGAGTCTACTGTTTTATAGTAATAATAAAAATAATTATATATATATATATTTTAATTTTGAAAATTTGAACGAGTGTATTTGTAAAAAATCAGTTTGACAGTTTTGTTAAAAATAGTTTTTGTCGTGACCGCTAATATATTTTTTTTTCAAAACAAGAAATGATATGGACTGGATTTAGTTCCTTGGACATACTCCACTGCGATATCTGAGTTAGCGCGACTCTGAGTTACGTGGAGGCTAAATGACGAGGGACTGTGTACAGGGGAAGGTCAAGAAGACACATAGGCGACAGTTGCGCAGATTTAGCTCAGCGAAACACGAGCACGAGACTTGTTTGTCAGGTCATGTGACCGAGGACCATGTGGCTGCCTCCAAGCAACGTCACCGATGTTGAAGATCTTGAGCCTGTTGTCGTATACTTACATACACACACTTAGCCCCTGTTTAGTTCAGGGACACGCCTCTTTAACACGGCAATGTACTGGGTTCAGACCAAGTCACGATACAGCAATGAACAACACTATTATGTAATGAACTTGATAGCACAAGATGTAGTTCCGAGTTCTTACAACTATGACCACGATAGCGACGGTGGTTCGGCCCACGGACGGAGGACGAATGTTTAAATTACGGAATGTTACACTTAAACCTATAGACGGTGGAGGGGCGGTGCGAGAGCAGTTCTTCCACACATGTGCACTGCTCGGTCGTCAGACGAACAAGCCCTGCTTCTGGGAGATGGCAGATGGCGCGCAGAGGGCGCAGCATCTCCCGCCAAAACACAACAATACGAAATTAAATGAAGTAGTGATTGTGAGAATATGAATACAGCTGATGCAATTAATAATTAATACATTATACATTACATAAAACACTAACAAATTTAAACCCACCCAATTAAATCTAGAAAGTTGGCAACGACCGTAATTAAAATTGTCATGAATTATTAATGTAGTTCTACCAGCCTGTCTCTTATTAGTGAACACATGCTTCTAAGTACTAAAGGGTTTGTAATAAAATAAGTTACATTCAAATAATAACAATGAATATTTATCTGGAAGGTTGCGTGCTCGGGCAAGTCTATTATCCGCCGAGGGGTGTGGGCTGTAGGGTCAAACTGCACGTGGCCCGTTCCAAAACCCTGAAGGGCTGTAATAGTGCGCGGCCTTGGCACACGGGTCGTACACATTCGCGCAATTCCACTCGTCCTAGCTGATGTCTTAGGTGCTCCGGGAGATAGACTAACTACATTATTAGTATATTCGTATCTGTTGTACCTGATGCCAGGGTAGTGGCGATCTATAGCAGGACAAACTGTCTGACAAAGAAACTTGGACGTCTGGTTCACGTCATTATATGTACCTATATAGGAATGTCAAAGAGCATTTTCAAGAAACTAAATCCAGTCATGCACTCCGATTGTACAATTCTGTCAAAGATCAAAGAAATAATACGGTTGCTACTAAAAAGTCAATAAAGCAGACTTTCGTCAGTTACATAACTAGCTTAAACCATAGTATTCACTGCCTTAAAAAATCAGCCAACACGGAGATGACGGTATTAAATAAAACTGCCAAACAAATATTTCCTATCTGCTCTTGTTAAGCGTAAACAAATTAATATTGCTATAAAAGTGGGAACGAGAGAGCAGGGCATTATAATGTTATTGGTGGAAGGCCGGTAGCAAAGTTCAGTCCAGCTTCATTTTACTGAAATAAATTGTTGCTATTTGAATTTTATTTTTAGTCTGTATAATCCATGTTGAACTTGTATGGTAACTAGTGTGTAGGTAGTAGTTCTTTTCCACAAAACAATAGCTTAAAAGTTTCGACTAAAATGTATTGTTTAATTTCTAATAATTTCTCATAGTCAACACTTCATTAAAAATAAATTTAAATGTTTCGATAAACATATAACAAATACATTAATTCATAAATAAAAACATCAATTAGTTATTAAATAAGATTCTTCAAGGAACTCAGCAACAGTGTTGTCGAACTGCGTTGCAGCAGGCTAGGAATGCACGATTATTTTCGAAGCTGTTAAACGTGTTCACAATGTAAATACCCGCGAAAACGAAATACATTAAAAAAACCTGATAGGTGGTTCAAACGTGAAAAATTCTTACATTTTATATTTCTTACATAATAGTGTTAGCATTGAAGTTACTAGGGACTAGTACTATTCTCTTATGAAAAATTTTAGTTTGCTCAGTATTCTCGCAAAGACATGTCAAAGTCAAAATATGTATAATACGGATGTATTCACTCCACAAAAAATAACGGACTTTGTAAAATGAAATAATTGACATTGAAATGTATCACCGGTTATTTGTAAAAAGGTAGGTAAAGAAAACATTACATGTTTTTGCAATAGTTTACCTAAAAATATAGGACGAATATATGGTATTATGAAAATTTTCAAAACTAAAATAAAACATGTTATTTTGTTTATTTTATTTTATTTATTTATTTCGTTTGAAAACTGAAATGATCGAGACGGTTCTTAGCTATAATTTATGAAGAGTTGTGTAGGCGTTTGATGAACATCAACTCCTTTTCTATAATTGTTGAACAAATGTGAGCAACGTATACTAGTATGATCGATCCGAAGTTTAATATCCTGTCACTTTAATGATATTAGGACAACATGATCACCCTCACCTAATGCTGCAGCATCATCTGGAATTTGCAAGATTTCCAACACCTCATCAATTTACAGTCGGGGTATTTTTCAAATTTTTTTTAAGATGTTACTTGTTGTTTTCTGTCTCCGGAACATCCCAAATCTGACTTTGACATGCCATTACGGAACAAAATACAAGCAAAATGTTTTTCAATGCCGGATAATATTATCATTAGTTACTTCTACAAAACTAACATTGTTTTGTAAAAACTTACAATCATTAATTTCTCACACATGAGAGTCCTTAATTATTTTACGGACATCACACTGAAACATATTCGCTTTAGTTTACTTACTCACTTGCGTATGTTAGTATATTTGCAGATCACGCAACTTTAAACTGTGTCTGTTAACTAAATTACATTTATTTTGAATACTTTATTTCGATGCGAAACCAAAATATTAAATGTTTGTTTGCGTTTAGGATTTATGATACGCCTGATAATAAATAATTTTATTCAGTAAATAGGAAACACGAGTGGTAATTTACGACTTTGAGTAAGAGCGATGTATATTTCGTGTGTTAAATATGAACATAGAACCATGTAAAACGTATAAACCTAACTTTTTCGTGTTTCGGTTGTAAAGTTTTGCTCTGGCGTGTTTTCTTTATTGATACGTATGTATATGTATAGCCTTTATAATCGTTTAACCACTTTATAATATTGCCACCCAGTATATACGACCGAAATACGTGCGGCAGACAGTAATTTATGTGTGCAACGTAATGTTTTTTTTTTTGTGATACTAAAATTTTTATTAGTTCCTTTTATCAGTAACCGGAAATAGGAAGTTTGTTCCTGCTTCGAATATTTGAAACAACTACGGACAGTGGAAATTTATAAAATTATATCATGTTCATTTGTTCTGAGTAATATGTTGGTGAAAATCATTCTGGACACTTCAAGGAAGGGCGAAGACTCCCAGTTGCTAAAATAGGAGAATATATTACAATATGTCGTCATCATTGGTCAGAACATTACACAAATATCATCTTATACCGTCATCCAGAGATTAGCTAATGTTTCTAGAATGATTACAACTAGGCTAAATTTAAATCGGAAAAATACGTTTTCCACAAGACGTACTGGGTGGCTCTGATTGCAACGCAGCATATGTGCAATGAGTTTCAATTCCTGTGTGGCTTGGAGCCCTTCTCTCATTGTGTGTGTGTGTGCGTGCGTGTGTATATATCTCTTTTGTAGAGAATCTGTTCTTTTCTGTGTTAGGTGATAAATAATTGTCCATTAATTAAATTTACGTAAGGCAATTCTAGCCGAGTTTTTTGGGAAAGGTTTTGATTCTTCGTATTTCTAAGAGCTGCGAAAACACACATTCTTAATATTATCTCCAAGCCCTCCAACATGACTAAGCACGGTTAAAATTAGCTTTAGCACAGCTTCATTGGAAAATGTACTGCTCAGGTTGAGAAGAAACTAAAGTAGGATACTTCAGTGTACTTACTTTCGTACAGGTTTTCCAACAATAAAATAATAATTGGGGCGAACAAATTAAGTCCCATAGTTGCACCACTTCGCAGCGTAATGCACATAGGTGCGATGTGACTCTAGGCTCGTTCATCAATACAGTTCTTATCGCTCGTTCGCTTCTGAACTTACAATGCCCTTAACAGCTTCAGAAAGATATGGCTCTTAATATTAATTAATTAGTTACTGTCAAGATTGGTCTTAAACTCGCTGAGAATGCTAATGTTAAACATAACCATGATATTTCCCCCATGCAGTCAATATAAAATTGTAAAGCACCTGTTAAAAATACTATTAATATTGTACGCCTAGACGCTATGAACACTCTTCCACAGAGTGAAGGGTGTTTATTTTCCCTGCAGATGTAACTTAAAACATATTCCTTGCAATTTTAAAAACACATAAACTTCCGGTACAACCTACAATTAGAGACAAGAAAAATTCGCAGGTTCACTGATTTGTAGGATAGCTTCAAATAATATTTGCATACTCGTGTAGAGAGCGGCCGTTCATTGGCTGTTCGCTGATACAGTGAGTCTATATGTTTGGGTCAGCATTTAATTGTCTCTGTGTCATTGGCTCAGTTACCTCCAGGAGGTATCGTATACGGTAGGTCGAGAGCCAATCACAGAAATGACATCAGCTTACAGTTGTTATATATACACACACTCGCACGCAGACGTGGTTTGTGTATGAGGGGATGTGGCGGCTTGACATACACATACAACATACACTCTGTGTGTTATGGCTTCTCTTGCTATCTATTGTAACGTTATGTTACATCATTTCTACTGACTGCGGTAATTATTTTTGTTTCCAAGCCAGAGCTGATATCGTGAAATCGTTCCCCAGTTTTATTAACAATTGTTTCAACTACGAAGTCGAATTTTCCCTAAACAAGAAATTCGTTAAGTACATAATGAGCTAAAACGATTTATCTTAAAAAATAGTGATCGTAGAATAAACGGTTTATACCAATACTAGGTAACAGGTTCTCCATGTCTACTGTACTCTCGTACAGGATTACAAAATTACTATCGCAAAAGCAGTAGGAATGATGGGTCATGACCGGTCCGCGCCCCTCCCTCGAGAAATTCGTAGAACTGCCAGTGCACATTCGGACGGTTTACGTACAGGATTTGCTGCAACAATCCACATAAAACTATATTACTGTACTAGCTCAGCCAGTGAAGCTAAATGAAAACAATTGAAGTCTAAATCCTGTGAAGAAGAATCTACTTAGGATAGATGACTTGCCAGTTCGGTGATTGCACATGCTGGTGTCCTCACGATCGAGAACGTCTGAGGGGAGAGAAGAAAGAGTGAGGGACAAAGAAGCGCTGAACCGGGCGAGTGGCTGAGCAATTCCGGTGATAACGAATATCCTGCACAGTGTCAGGGGCTAGACACAACTGCAAGACTTTTGACATTTTCTCAGCTAACGTATGCTGAGCAACAAACCTTCCTTGCCTTCCGTCTCCCCGGATACTTTCGGACAAGAAACCTACGAAAATGCCAGGTAAATTAATTTTTAAACGTAAATAAATACTTTGTAGGATTCTACTGCTGATTACACTTGTAGGAAAACATAAAGGTAGAAAACAAACTATATTTGACATAGTTTTTCCATTGGTCAGCATAATCCGATGGCGGCCATCTTCTTTCCCTACCCAACAACGCCCCGAACAAAGTGGGGAGAGTAAAAAACGGTCAAAGACCTGACGAGGCCGCACACCAGGGGGCCTATGCTCCAGCTTTCGTTCTTATGCGAACAGCTTGTCTCGAGCGTACGATACGTTATACGAATATATACTTGAGAGGTAGCAGGCGGCCGAATTGGGAATTTCGCATACGAGAAGCCGTAAAAACTGAAGCTATGGAGTAAGATTTAAACAATTATATGAATATATATATATATATATATATATATATATATATATATATATATATATATATATATATATCAACAATGTTTAAATAGAAACTCGCCACTTATTAAGTTAAGTGTTAAAAATGTAACTAAGCTCTTTTGCAATAGTACGTTTATTTTACGGAAAAAAATGTTACACTCTTGATCACTAAATAGTAATGTATTTTGTATTTATTAATTCTGAATAAGCAATTTTAAAATTAATGTGCTGTAATTTTCTGTTAAAGCCACTCACTTTGCATGTTATGAGCCGCAAATTTTTGCGTTTAGCAGAAATACACAAAATTTTGGCTTCAAAAAACTCAGTAAATTTGTAACAAAAATACACTAAGATACAGGCAGCACAGTAAGAAAGAAAAACATTATGTAAAGAGTGGGCAGTTGATCGTAGGAATAGATAACTCGATGTTAAGTGGGCAGTTGATTGTAGGAATAGATAACTCGATGTTAAGTGGGCAGTTGATTGTAGGAATAGATAACTCGATGTTAAGTGGGCAGTTGATCGTAGGAATAGATAACTCGATGTTAAGTGGGCAGTTGATTGTAGGAATAGATAACTCGATGTTAAGTGGGCAGTTGATTGTAGGAATAGATAACTCGATGTTAAGTGGGCAGTTGATTGTAGGAATAGATAACTCGATGTTAGGTTACACAGCTGTATCTTCATACAGAGGTTTTTTTAAAACATTATTTGTGTACTCATATACGTTTTGTTATTCGTCTGTGAACAGTTATAACAATGTAAAATGTAATTTAAACATTTGCTGTTGAATCACATAAAGTTCAACAAGTAACGATTTTATGAAAAATGGTGTAGTAGGGCCTACCAGACATTTTTGTTGCTTTCCAATTTCTTTGCTCATTATATAAAAACCCGAGAATAAAGTTATCGTAATATTATATAATTATGACGTCTGTTAAACAGTTAATGCGGGTGGTTTATTTTATTTGAGTGAAATACTGAGACAAAAAATTTCTACATGTTAGCAGCAGGTACTTGGCCTCTTACATAAAATTCAACGAAATTTGCTCTAAATTAATTATACTGCCACAAATTAACTACGTGAAATCATTAACATAACTAAATTATTATAGGTGCGTAAGCATTAGTTTCTTGAAGAATTCTGTGCCGGTGTTCTTCGGTGAGAAAATTAATTAAATTAATTGGAAGCAATACACTCAAGTGTTTATAATCAATAAATGAAATTCCTGTTCAAAACCGCCACGCATAAAGAAACCAAGTGGCAAGACAAGCTAAAGAACAGAACAACAAACATGTAAATAAATGGGATAAACACACAAAATAAACACTTGAGAAAGGCGACTAGGCCACAAGCACACCGCACAAAAGAATTAAAAATAAAAGAGAATGTGTAAGGTGTTTAGAAAACAAGACTTAACCTTACTAGATACTTCAAAAATCGTTAAAATGCCCAGAGGAACAATAACAAATAATAAGACGTTGATTTGTAGTTTGTTAAATAATGGAATTATTTTTATTTATTTATTTCTTATTTAAATGTTTTTCTTTTCAAATATGGAAACAAAAAAGATATAAATAACATTGAAATAGGTTAGGCATGTAAGCCTATATGAATAGTTGAAACTAATTATTAAAACTATGCACAAACGATAGTATAGATAAAAAGGGGTACTGTACCCCGCACATAATTTATTACGGAAGTTAAAATATAAAACTTTTAAATCATTAATAAAATGTTATATTAGAATTTAAATTTTACATGAAAGCAAATGCTGTATTTATTATAAAACAAATTTCAGGTTCATGACATCAATCTTTCAAAAGTCCATAAAACTTCTTTACGCAAAAGTATTAAGGTTAAAATCCAATAAACAAAAGAACAGACTTAGCTGACGATCTACGAAGGCCGTGTCAATCCTGAAGTGAAAAGAATGCCGACGGGAGATAGCTACACGCCAATGGCAAAGGCATCACCATGCCAGCGTTCCAACCAAAGGCAGGGAGATGTAGACCAGAGCAAACCCGTGGTGGAAGCTGAACTGGCCATGGTGCACAACACAGAGAAGTTGAAACTACAACGGCCTCATCGGCAACGTGAAAAGTTGAAAAATGTAGCGTCTATATGCGTGTTCTAAATGACCTATTTGGGGAGTTAGGGTTTAGGAATTTAGGGTGTATGGTTTCGAACGTCAAATATCAGCGCTGCATGTGGCATAATCGGAAACTAGAGGTTTGATGTAGTTTCGATGTTGTTTTGTTACCTCTTTCGTATCCAGGTTTACGAAAAGTCACTTCTTTGCCCGGGTAGAGTAAATTTTTACTCTTTAAGTTTACAAACTAATACGTTCGAGGGACGAATGTTTGGTTTAAAAAGTGTACCTAGCTATTTGCTCGCATTTGTTTGTCACAAACTAACTCAATTTGCTACGATATAGCAAATATTCGAGACTAGCTATCTCTAACAGGTTGATTTTTGTAAAAATCCGGTGTAAGAAATAATACCTTTACCGTACAAAGACATTATAAAAGAACGACTTTTTAAATCATTCTATCCTTTCAACGAAAATATAATTTAAAATTCTATACCAGTAATCTTTTTATTATGTTACAAAGCAGGAGAATTATTTTTAATATAAACATGTATTATAATTGTCTATACACAAAAAATAATCGCGATGTTTTGTTCTTTAGTTATATAATGCTTGTCGTAGATAGTTATTATTAGTTTCTGTTGAAATACGGGACCATAATACTTGAATCAACAACAGCAAATGACTTTACGGACATATTTGAGAATTTAGTGTGCTACTCTACCTCAGTAAATTTCAACACTAAATCCCCAAATTTTTAGGCCCTAAAATTGGTCACGTGGTTGATTTAGGTACCTAAATGGCAATCTTCTATACTGTATCCATTCTAAGGTTGCAGCAGAAGTAAACACTGTCACAGCTGAGCTCTCGACCATTGGTTGGCTGGTTAGTTAACAGTGTTGTTGCGACAGGAAATAGGTCCTACGCTAAATTCCTGTGTTTTAAATCGGGATAGGAAATTTTATCGTTTAGTTGCGTTTTTTTATCATCTGTAATATAATATCACTCTGTGGGCATGAAATACTATATGTGCATGGAATGGATAAACTACGACTTACGCGACGACGCCACGTCCATCGTGATTCCATTTCCTCCACAGCGAGGCGCGATTCCGTTTCTCCACTTGTCGCCAGTCGACAGCTCGCGAGACACGCGGAGATGGTGCGACGGTTTGTTGCACAGCCAATGTCGTTCAAGCGCGGGAACAGGCGGAATGACACAAGCTGCAATCTTGGAATGGATAGAGTACACGGCTTATGACTTGGATGAACTTAGTGTCCATGAGGTGGACCCTCATTTGAGGGATTGAAGAAGGCGCCACTTCACAAAATAAAAAAAACCAAACCACAGTTCTATGAATATAAATACTACTTGGGTACTTTAAAGAATACTAACGCCATATTCGGTCGTCTATGTTCCGAACAACATCACCCACAAGCACGCACCACTGTGACACATCAAGACTCTATCACTGCCGTACAACGAGTGCTTGAACACGGCAAGGAAGTCAGCGAAGAGAGCAAGGCAGCAGAAGACGACTAAAGCTGAGCGCCCACTAGAGGCAAGGGGTGGCAAGGCGTGGCAAGGAGAAAATGTCTGCTCGGACAAAACTCGTGTTAATAAATGAAAGCGCGCCCACTACAGGCAAGGGGTGGCAAGGGGTGGCAAGCTACCGCGCCGGAGAAGTCTTCGGACTTCTGGCGTTGCCGCCCTTGCTATGCCTTGCCGTGCCTTGCCTGTAGTGGGCGCATGAGCAGAAGGAGGACGCAACGAAATAGTACACTTCGGGGTAGTTCGGGTAGCCTCGTCACTGATTTGGGCACGGCCCGATTCGCTCACAGGACAGGATACG
>PNEQ01092246.1:0-14155 GCA_003012365.1 Medauroidea extradentata
AACAGTACTAATTGTGTGTGTAATTAATTGTGTTGTGAGAGTTATAGTTGATTACTGTTATGTGTATTTCATAGCTTTGTGAGCTATTAAATCCAGTACTTAATTTAACTCTTTTATTTATAATTATAAGACCTCTATCCCAAAAGAACTCATGGGTATTGCCCACATTGAAAAGTTTGTACTCCCAAACTTGTAACAGAATAAACAGCATAGCTATAAACTTGGTATCGTTATCGGGAAGAATGCCGCTATTCCCTAGAAAGAAAATATTTTATTGATATAAATAAAACAGTTTCTGTTATTTTAATGCTCGAAATGTGTTAGTAATTGTCGATATGAAATACTTTATTCGCAATATTTTCTTTAAAATACAAAAAATAAGTATTTTACATTGCTACACTTTTTACCTTTTGTCCATGCCATCTAATTTCGCTTTAAATTATTTGATTTCAGTAAATCTGTTGGTTTTTGTTGTGTGTTTTGCCGTAAACATGCACATTTTTACTTTAACGTTCCGTAATGCGAATACTATGCATGCTATAAAGTTACCACAAAAGGAAGGTATAGTGACCATTATCGTTTACTAAACTAGCATTTCTTTCGTACCAAGCCGGATTTCATAGCTTTGTCGGTTAGGCAACGGTCTACAGTGCGAAAGGTTCTGAGTTTGAATCTAGGCTCTGGTATTGACGTTCTGTTGTCCTTTCATCTTCCTTCACCCTTATCAACTCAATAGACTTCTTTGTTAAAGGGCTGTAGAACTCTCTCAACTAACTTATTTTGTACAAACATAATATTACGAATTTCACACTGCGTTGATCTCTGCACACATACATAAAA
This sequence comes from Medauroidea extradentata, assembly GCA_003012365.1. NCBI lineage: Eukaryota > Metazoa > Arthropoda > Insecta > Phasmatodea > Phasmatidae > Medauroidea > Medauroidea extradentata. The sequence continues at coordinate 841 of PNEQ01092246.1, forward strand.
TGCACAAAGGCACACATACACACGGGCGACCTTTAGTAAGCGCGCCTTCTTGCTCGGCCGAACATGCGCAGAAGGTACTGTATAAACAATTCTAAAAACTACTTCCTTTGTTGATCTATTAGTAGATTTCGGAACCACGGGTTCTTGCAGGTACACAACTGGAATGTCGCTGCCTGTTGCATATTTAAATTAATTTCTTTTATAAACAAACTGAGAGAAAAAGGTTCGGTACAGTCTATTGTATATGTTTGTATCCGACGAAACAACCGAGTGAACGTTGAATCAGCGAAATATGTTGTCATCTGGCTGATTTTGTTCCTGAAATAGTTATGTTAAACATACATTTCATTAGAATAATAACACCAATTTTCAAGGATTTTCGTATATTTTTTTCCAACAAAAATTTTGTCGCATGAAATACGTCATATACAAACTTATTTATGGTTTACAATGGAACAAACTTTTTTCTCTATTGAAATTTTTAAAACATTTTATTTTTACGTTGGTAGCAAGCTGCGTCAGCTAGCTCTGCAAGAGAGTTATTCCCGAATGTTGGGTACAACAAGTTCATGGCGGCCTTGTTATTTAATTTTCGTCGCGAAAGAAGTGCCTTTTCTCCGAGAACGTAGAGTTTCAGCAGGCGAAAACTTCCAAACGCGTAGCCCCGCATAGTGATTCAACTGTACGTGCGCTGTATACTTTCACGTAAACGCGTTTGTCCTCATCCTTGGGTAGTAGCACCTGTTTTCATGCTACAAGCACCATCATTTTTATCTTCTGGAAGTTATGGGAAATTCCTTGAACTGAAGGGTATAATTAATTCAAATTTTTAAGTCACATTCTGTGTCAGAAAGTTAGTTAATTACGCTTATGGCACGAAAGGAAGAGTAATTATATGTATTTGATGTTAAATACGGCATTGCAAAATATTTTAGATAGTGTAATAACATGAACCGAATCAGTCTCACAAATGTTGTATAATTAGTGACACTGTACAATCTGTAAATTTTCTAGCCTATATATAAAACATCTATTGGTCACGCGGCCTGTGCAACTTGCATAGAAAATCCTTAAATAAAAGTTAAATAATACCAATATACGCGTAATATCTGTGTTTATTTATTATTAAATAACTGTTTTTGGTTATGTCCAAGTGTTTGGCTGTGACAAGTAGGCTACTTTATCTTAAGTTTTTGGTGCAGATTTTTAACTTTATATAAGGTTTGTTCGCGTGGTCTGCGGTTCTACTATTCGACAGCATGTGCTACTTTCTACTAGCAGCGAAGTAGTAGGAACAGCAGTTGCTTTGTCTGTGACCAACCGAACGGCCAGTAGCAGATAACCATGTTTGTTTTGAAAATCGCCCGGGAAAAAACCTGCCGTGAGCCCTCTCTTGCGAGTTGTGTATATCATTAAATGATGACTTACTTTGCAGGATCAAAGAAACTTCATTCTTCTCATTTGTCATTACATAACCCTCCGTATTTTTCACGGGATACCCAAACATCCTGCTGCTTTAGTAGGCTTACTGTGAAAATTTAGTAAAACGCGCACGACTCTCCAATGTAAACAGACAATTCTGGTAGTGTTTTTTTTATTTCTTAACTTACTAGCTAGCTGCTAGTTCTGCTGTACCTCGGCCAGCAACAGCAGAAACAGCTACTATTTCTAGCAAAACTAGCGCCTGCTTGCGCCACACAAACAGCATTAAAAAAAAGTACTTCCGGTAAAACGAACGTGTTCCAGGAGAAAACCAGCAGAAACATCCTTAAACTAGCAGACTAGCAGGCCAAGCGAACAAACCTATAGTACGTGGATCGTTCACAAAGCGGCGGAATTGTTTCGGATATTGTTTATTTGTTTTTATTTTAGCATCTTAAGATACACTTATGATTTAAAATTTCCACTGGAATGATTTGTGTGCCTATGATTTTGTTAACTCTGTGATCTTACAGTAGAACCATTCTTTCGATAGGTGTGTATTACAAACTGACGCCATTTCAGCGAAAGTTGCCAAGCTCAGAAAACCACACAATAAAATAGAAACAGCCAGTTGCAGCTGCGGTCAACACATACTGCTTACAAGTTCGGAAAGGAAAATAGTTGTTTACAGAAATACGATCCGAATTTCAAAACACACTGAAAGAAAATGTTTTTGTGGTGACCACAAAATAAATTTTGCAGGGTGAGTACCAACAAAATATATTTTTTTCCCGTGACGTATAAAAATTCATAAAATACTGTTCCAGAAACTGGTATAAATGAATCACAAAACATAGTTCCGGAAAGGAACATAGTCAATGCGTATAAGAAGTTATTAAAAACAGAGCAACGACGAAATCAGATGCATGAAAAATATGGCCACTAAAATGAGTGAGATCCACGAGAACATTGTGTGATTTTGTTTGGTGAGCATAATTCAAAGTGGTTGTATTTGGTTCTCCTGCGATGAAGTAAGTTAAAATTTGAAAATTACCTATCTTCTAATCTTCCGTTTTAGAAGTATTGTTTGATGTCTCCTTATTAACTGACACCTTAAGGTCGCAGCCTATCTCGGATGTCATAGTTAGGATATATGTATTTTTTTATTGTATAGGGCGTCAAGACACACGCGAATAACAATCACCACGCGAATCCTGGCCTAATTGGAGACAAACATATTAGTGGAAAAATGTTTTACGACGACATTTTATAAACACAACGTGGCAACATAGCACTGTTGTTACTCCCCTCATGGGGTCCCAAGATATCTTACTTAGGTACCTTACTACTATTGTTTTGACCTGCATATGAGTGCTGGATCGAATCACGAGCAGTCCAAACATGAGTCTACGTTTACTTGTAACATACGTAAAATAATACCTAGACGGGTAGCGCAGGAAGGCACTTCTCTATGCAGTGTTGCCACATTGTGCACGTAAAAAAATGTCGTCGTTCAACATTTGGCCCCTTAGATTTTCGTCTCATTCAATTTATTCCAGGATTTGCTTCGTGTACTTCTAATACGATTTATGTATACGGTATATATATATATATATATATCTGTGTAAGGTTGAATATTTTAACAAGAAAATAATTCGTTGTAAATTTTCGTTCATGTTTATATTTTTATTGCTATATTCCGTGCTTTATTCAAGATTTAAAGGGAAGGAAACTTCTCCCTCTCTCATTCTTTTTTTCTGGTTTTCTGTTTGTCACGACAATGTTCCCATGTACGGTATTGCTACGACACACATGTTAGAGAGGAAAACAAATGTAAATGTGATAATAGTCGTGGCAGAAGCAGTAAGAAAGATGATGCGTAGATGGAAAGAGAACGGGGAGAGGTTAGGGAACACGCGAGACGAAGTTTACGGACAACTCGAAAGCAGGCAGCTTGGCCTGGCACTGTTCATGAATGACAATATCCTTCCTAACATCACGCAGACGACACCTGAAGCACAGCACACATGCTGAGCCATGAATGCCATTGACCTACATCCTCCAACACCCGGCTTCCACGTCGCCGTCAAACCTCTACTTTGCACAACTTACTTTTCCTCCATCGAGGCGCATCCTGTCTGAAAATTGTCTTCTTTCACAACTCTTCACGAATATATCATATTCTTCAAGGAAGAAACATTCATAACTTCTGATCGAGGCGAGGCACGTTGACGTATTAACATATCTATACACTTTTATCACCATACACATTTACAGTTGTACTTATTATTTTTATTATTTTGATTGTTTGGAAATTAGAGGTAATGAAACAAATTTGACATCATAACGTCAACATATGTTATGTTACGCATAACATGTAATAAATGGGTGCTATAGAAGTATAGTGCAGCGCGCAAACTTTGAAAATGGAATAGCGTTTAGTGTTTGTCGCTGTTATAGTATTCACATTACGCAGTTCAACGGAAAATGTTACTTGAATTTTCGTGCTTAGTATATAATTGAACTTTAGTTCTTATTTATATTCAGTTTGAAATGTGAGAAAATCTACTTTCAACTCTTATACTTTTTTCAAGAAAAGTAAACCGACTTATTGGTTTTCTCACAGATATTTTACATTTGTAGTCAGATTGACGCTAACCTAGCCTTTAAAAATTAATTTGTTATAAGAGTCAGTACCGAACTACCACGACGGAGAGTTAAACTGTTCACGCCAGTTACCACTTCTGTGAATACTAAAATAATTAACAGTTTTAATCTGAAGAAAAACGTCAAAATTTAACATTAAATAACTATGGAAGATGTTTAGAACATTGTATTTATAATTTGTGTTTGTAAAAAGTTAACAGGTTGTTAAGTTGAAAATAATTTAACTGTGAGGTACATGATCTGTTCGGGCCAAACGTAATAAAACTCACATCTCTTTCACCCTCACAAATCTTATAGTGGATAAAAGTCGACGTGCGAGCAGAACATTTGTTCGACAGTGTCTGATTCGGGATTTTGTAAGCTCTTGTATCAAAATTTCAACGGTTTTGTCTGGAGTCCAAACGGAATATGGAAGTCCGACCGCTTGACAGTTTATTGTTTTGGAAATCCAAAGTACTCGAAATAACAATGGATTACCTATGTAAATGAGCCCGTGTAGAAACTTTTTATAATGAAATAGTTTTAAAACTCCGCATAAAAAATTCCAGCCAAATTGCTTAGTTAACACAAACTTGTGCAATCTTTGGACAACTATTGGAAATCTTTTTCACCAAACGCACAACAGGCATACAATTAAAAAAATATACAGTTTATCAAAAAGACACAAAACATAACGTATAAAGAAACTTTAACATTAGGTGTGTGAAAAATTATCACAAAACTGTAGGGAACAAAGAAGACCAAACATTAAGCAGTCAACATAGTTGAAGGTTACAGCTTTAGTTACAGACAACGTATATTTATGGATACACGGACTATATTTCTTTTCTGAATTGTATTTGCGTACTACAAGAGCTATTACTAGCTTTCAATTTCTTTTTTTTTTTTTTTTTTTTTTTTTTTGTGGATTATTGCAACTCTGCAACATTCGTTCGCTATGAGGTTTGATGAAGACGTTTATAATACAAACGCATCCATACTACTTTACATTTACAAAGAAATACTGCATAGTTCCAATCAAATTCTTCTGATATAATACATGCTTTGTCGTGTAAAAATTGGGAAAGCACTTTTTCAATTTTTTTGTGTGTCAACGAAAGTAAACTTGATTTACATTAAAAGGTCGATTAATGAACTTTTGTTTTCTTCGTCCATATAGGCATAAAATATTATTATCTGTATTGAAATATTATCGCATTATTAGTGCAGTTTTACTGAAAAATGCCGTGGCAATAACTTACTATGATTTTACTTGAAAAAATACAAAATATTTTACTGTACTGCTGCTAACGCATTTCTTCGGTCCACTATAAAATTAGACTACGACTCAAGACTGCGCTACAATCTCAGAATAGTTTCAGAAGGTTTGATGGCGACCCATAATAACGATGTCAAAGAAAATGGTTGTCTCTCAAAAATTTTTATCAATTTCGTATAAGTTCTCAGCTGCCCCACCGAAAGTACTTACGTTCAATAAAACGAGATAGTTTACTTCTGAATTTACTCTCATTTTCTCTTTGACTTAAGAACATTCAACTCGCTATCTCATTGGCTTAAAGCTGACCAGTGATAAATGTCGAACAGTACAGTGGCGTGTCAGATATTGTGTGGACCAGTATGATGGTGCTGAGTGAGGAACGTCGAGACCAGTAGACCTAGCAACATTGCAACGGTGCATAAATGTGACCCATTTTGTGTCGTGTTGACCCACAGAAAATATGTATAGTTATTATAATAGTATTGAATGGAACTATGGCGTACATTAGTGAAATAAGGATACTTTCAGCCGGAACTATGTAGACTAGCGGTCAGCGCCCAATCTTATCCGGGTTTCCCGTGTGTTCACTCTGATGTCTCAATATTTAATATAATTCCGGTTTAACTTTAGTTAATGCTATATTGTTAAACGTTTATTGTTCTAAGATTTTTTTTAGCTACCTTGTCAAAAACTGTAACACTACAAGTACGCTAATATAAAACAAAATTCTCGGGTAATATACAAAAACAATAACGTGTCTGCATATTCCCCGACATTTTCCGGACATTTACAACCCGTTTCCTGTAAATTTCAAGTTTTTTTGTGTTGCCACAAAATTTCTTCTGAGAACTAGGAACTTACAAAATAAATGGTGTAAGTGAAGGGTATCCAAAAAGGCAGTGCATCACTCCTCGAGAGGAGACTTTTGACTGGAAACCCATAGGTTTGTTTTAATAATTGAAGGATGACATGAAATGAAGCATTATTGCAGAAAAGTGACGAAATGATAGGGACAGAGGAACTGGAAGCAACCTGAGAAAATCTACCTGCCAACGGTGACGTCCATCACATTGCTCACAGCGAAAAATTCGGGGATCCACCCCACCGGGGTTTCTAGAAAAAATTTTAGGAGGCTGCCAACGTTGAATCTGTTTTGATCCAACACTCTAAATAACCATTATTATATTCTTTTATTGTAAACGCATTGCAATTTGTTAAAAACACTTTTAGTGCTTTTGATTTTCTTTTTGCACTACATGACCAGTGTCATGTTTAATAGAAAATTTGTCAAAAGTTAAAATTGTAATTTAATATTCGTGACTTCAGCCTTTCACAATTACGTCCGGGCACTGACATGAACAGTTGAGACATTTATTGACTATTTTAGTTAGTGAAATAACCGTAGACGCCAAAAAAAGTCAGATTTTGAAAGTCCTCTTTTAAGTACAGTTTCCTTGAGTGCAGCTGTATTGACATGACGTTTCCTGAAATAAGAACAGCTTCTCGCTGTGCTCGTTCAGATAAGTTTAATTAAAACGGAGAACTTTCAAAACTTACTTTGCTATCTGAAATAATACAAAAGTTAATAAGGGAAAGGGAAACTCGACGGTGAGTTGTCAGAAACAGTGCTCTGATCACAGTTGTGTTTGCTCATATGAAGGCGTGGTTAGAGATGATGGAATATCACAGAAATGTTTTATGCCAATATATTAAATAATAAGCAGTAGCTTGTTGTAGCACACTTGATAGGTTGAACTGTGCCAGGCACATAGCATTTAACCACAAACCAATCGCAGACAATTTCTGGTGCAATATCAGATTTTGTATTCGCTATGTCAAATTAGGGTAGTAAATACATGTATACACGACAGCCTGTGGCAGGAGCAAATCTTTTGACAGGCTAGACGTACGTTGAAACCTTGCAAGGGGTAAAGTTTTCATAAAAATCTGGAACCTTGGTATTTATCTACATCTTAGCCGATTGCAATGAAAGAAAAGAAATTGTTGTAAACGGTTTTTGCTAATTTATTTCGTGGTAAACAAAAAAAATATTGTTACAGGTTGGGCAAGGTCAGCATTCTATAAGTCAGTGCCTTTACCGCTGTCAGAAGCTCTCTGCGAATTATACAGTAATTTTTTTTTCTGGCTTATGTAACACTTTTCTGAAATACTCTAATGGCCATTCTTTCCCATCCTGATCTGTGACAACACAGCTCCAATCATCATATCGCTTGCATCTGTGTCTAAAATGAACTTACCTTCACTGATGTGGTAGCCTAAAACAATAGCGGAAGCTAAAAATGTTCTTTGGTCTTCGAAATTATGGTTTACATTCGGGGGAGCAGGGAATATTATTTTTGTCTCCGTCAACTCATGTAATGGCTTTGTGATCGTCGTAAACGGGTGTACAGAACGCCGATAGTAAGAACTTAGCCCCAGGAACATTCTTATTTGAACCCAATCTATTGACCGTGGCCAGTCACTGGTAGCTTTGGTCTTCTCAGAACCTGTTTCTATCTCTTCAGCCGACACGACATAACCTCGGAAATTAACTTTTCTTTGAAAGTACAGATTTCCCTTTTGCCCTCTCCAGGTGTTCTATAAGTGGTTCTGATAGAGTATGCTTAGCATGATGCTACCTTTAGACTTTGAGTCTAGTTGGGGGTTATTTGGGAAACCTGCTTACACGAACCAATTGCTGCCCCCTCCTCGAGACGAATTGCCTTGTCAGTCAAGTTTAGCATTCTAAAATGTAGCTCATCCAAGACTTAAAAATAACGTCACGGGTGCGTAAACATGTGCGTAAAAATCCACATTGAATATTTTTGGAAGTTTGTTGAAAAATTGCTGAATTTGAAATAGAAACCTTCCAGTTTTCAGCAAAAAAAAAATATTTAAATTTTCGGTGATTCATAGATATCACAGTACTTATAAATCAATGCTTGGGGAACCAGTAAAGTATATGTTTTTATTATTGATTACAGGCTGCTTTACAAAAATGTTACATCATCATAAATCTCATAAGTGTCGCTATTACATCGTAGAACGTAATCCTGAGAACTAGGTAAGCATAAGTGTCAACTTACGTGCTATGCGGTTTCAAGTTCTTCGTTGCTACACTTTGATGAACTGTTAAATATTGGTCGGGAAAGTTAAGGTTCTTTAGTATGTAAACTTCAAAGGTATAAAACGAGGACGGTAGAAACAACGTTTGTAGTAATTAGCAATTAATGAATGGTTTGGATCTCACTTTAATGGCCGAGCTAAAGATATACTCCGCATATTTTTGGCCTTACCTTCGTTCCGACTCCTGATGCCCTGGAGGTATTTATTGCGTGAAGCAGATGATCACACAAAATGAAACGATAGACCCTACCAAAACCGCTTCATAGGATAGCTAGGTATACAGAAGCGAATTAGCGTGTCAGTACATATTTATATAATCGTATTCTGCTGGTTACTATCTGCACAAGACTTTATAAGGAAATGTCGTAGATTTTACCAAGATAGGTTTGCATTCAACATGTGGTCTGGCATAGTCCATGATCACTTAGTAGGACTATATATGTTATCAGTACGTGTTGATGGCTATTCGTACCAGCGCTTCTTACAATACACACTTCCCGAGTTGAAGGAAGACTTGCCACTTGCGATACGTAACCACGCGTGGCTACAGCACGATGAGGCACTATCACATAATGCTAGTGCTGTTCGTATGTACCTCAACCAAGTATTTCCAGAGAAATGGATTGGTAGGTGAGACCCTGTCGAGTGGCATGCGCGCTCCCTCGATTCATCTTCCCTGGACTTCTACCTGTGAGATCATGTGAAGTGTCTAGTCTACGAGACTGCAATGGACACGGTGCAAGAATTAGTGGAAAAGCCTTGTAGCAGCCGGTGAAATGATCCGAAAGGACACCAGCGTTCTCCAGGACGTGCAGATGTCCTTCCAATGTCTGTATTATTGAAGGTGGTCAGACCTCCAAGCAACTGTTGTGATATTATTGTAAACATTATGAGTTGCGTAATCTACGTACATTGTGCGTTCAAAATACATTACAGTCCATCACTAACTAGCGTAACATTCATTCATATATTCTGTGTATCGCGTGTTGCCTACCTGCGAGTATTCACATTTTCAATTTTCTAAAAAAAGAAACGGTTGACTTGAGGGTGTTGCGACAAGACTACCTTTTTTGTTCATTTGAGATTTAAGCAACAAACCGTGGCATTTCATATCCATAGAATGCAATGACAACTAATTCTATAATAAAAAAACGGAGTGACCAATCATGTATTCGACCCCTTATTTGCACAGGTAGCTGATCTTGTTAGTAATAAACCAACCCCAGAAATCATTCTTTAATTTACATTACTTCAGGATCTATTAATTCAGCTGTCGAATTCAATATGTAAAGGCGAATTTGACCAGTAAAACGTGCGCCAACGAAATATTTGTACTATATAACTTTACCTAATTTTTTTACCAGGAATAATCTCACAAAGAGAGAGAGAGAGAGAGAGAAAGAGAGAGAGAGAGAGACACACACACACACAAAACACACTTTAAGTTGTGAGTGCGCTAGTGAAGGTGTTTAATAAAATAATTGTTGGTTTGGGGGGGGGGGGGGAAAGGAGGGCAGGCGGAAACCCGTGCACTAAGACAGAACAAAGTACTCCTAAAAAGTTTTCAAACTGTAACATATTTTTTATTAATTTATTTGAATGGCAAAACTTACTTGTTTCAGAAAGTTTAGAATGCGAAACTATGAATCAAAATCTTGTTGTAGCCTACATAAACAGACCAAATGAAGTGATGATATACAAATATATGAACATGTTCTTTGATTTCTCAAAACTTTGTTTCCTTGAAATAATGAAACACGATTTACAATACGGTACTAAGAAAGTTTTTATATTCATTCTACATTCCCACGTATTTTGTGGATGATGAGGAATTGTACGCACCAACTCGAAGTTCTAAAGTAACTTAAATAGATTTCCTTCAAGTAGGTATTTACTTTTTGAATCCTCGTCCCGCACTCCAACTTTAAAATTAACCCCTTTCCTACTACCTTAACCCATTCCTACGTCCTACGCTAACTCATTTAACTATATTAGACTACCCATCTACCCGTTATAAACCCTTTCCCTTACTAAATCCTTACAAAATTTCTCCGTTTTGAATAATTTGGATTGTTTGTTAGACCTAATTGAGTTCATTAATACAGACTTACAGATATGAAAACGGATAACTGTGAACGCCACTATTTTAGGTTGATATTATTTATATTTGACACTGGTTTTGCTTCTTACTAAGAGCGTGTGAGACTGGATGGGAACTTAAATAAACTGTGAACTTTGACACTACACAATTAAAATTGTATAAGTATTGTCGAGTCATATTGTTAGTTAATGCGCATAACAAAAAAATTCTAAATGGTATATTCTGCCACTGCCAAATTTTATTAATTTTTGAGAAATGTCAATGTCTTTATACAACATTCTGGAATATATTTACACAGAATTTCTTCACTAGTTCCATAATCGTAGATGACTTTCAACAGGAAAGGGGACTGTGGGACATTTTTCGTACGAATGGCAGCCCTGAATAAAGAATTTTGAATGCAATAAATTAAAAAATAATATTAATATTAAATTGATGTATTCGTAATTGAGAAGCATAGAAAAAAATTAAAAGTGTGTGAAAGTCACCCCACGTATCCAAAGTCACCCCCGCTTATGGTTACATAACAGAAAGCGCTGATACCATAATTTACTCCTCGAATTTGTGATTACAAATTATATTCATAGAGAGAAAAAGTTTTGAAGGTATTATAGATATTTGCGTTCAACACTACACATCCTTAAGGCCCCGTTTTTTAGTTTTTCTGTGGTTTCGAATATTTCATTTAACGCAAATTAATGCATGCTGTGTATCAAAAATTCATTCTTACTGTTTTAAGACTTATATACCGTCGTTTGTATCTGAATTTTTTGGTTGCAATGTACCAAACTGATTTTTAAGTTTTTTCCCCTGAAATACAACATATTTTGTGGTCAAAATAAGCCAAAATGGAGCAAAATAATTTTTTTGCTAGCAAACGGTACACTATTTAAAAAAAGCTCTAGCAAAGTTGTGTATCGTATGACTGTAAACAGTCTAAAAAATTTTCAAAACACTAAGTTAAAAAATATTCGAGTTATTTACAATTGTTTGAAATAAATGAAAGACCATGGCGTTACTCGGCAGTAAATTCCAAAGACCGTCTAAGTCGTAAGAAGTCTTAATTTTAGCGTTCGTTTAGGGGCAATATTGTAGAAGTACTTGGAGAGATCTCATTATAGCTCTAAAACTGTAGAAATTAGTTAAATAAAGCTAGCTTAAGGGAATAAACTTCAATTAGGCTACCTGACAATCTAAATAATACCGGCTGGTATTAAAATTATTAAACACGAATCAATGCCAAGACGAAGGAGCTCAATCAGTATAGCCACAAGTTCGTTACGAAAACATTTTTCCACCATTTTGGTTTCAATGCCTTATGCTCTACTTCGTGGCAAGTGATTGGATGTTTGAACTCTCATTTGGCTTGGTGTTGTACTGGCAAGTCACATACGTAATGTATCACAGTATAGGTGGTTCGGGATAAAGTGAGCACTAAAAAAAACCCCGCTTAAGTTATATTTTCAGCAATTTTCTATCTTTCCGCGCGTTACAGCTACCGACGGGAAATCCCTAACCTCTCTGGACACGTCGCTTGACGCTTGCGCGTGTAAGATAAATTGTACAGTCGGTATAAATCCATACAGTTTGATAAAAACTATGTTTTATTAATTAAAACACAATATTCTCGATTTCGGCTGCTTTTATTTCAATATTGTTGTATTTAAATAACAAAATACACGGGACTATATTGCGTAAATTTGCTGCCAACCATACAAGCGGTAAAGCTACTATAGTTAATGTTCAATTGTATGAAGTAACAGCTAGTGATATTTTTCAAATGTTTAATTTTTAGTGCTCACTTTATCCCGAATGACCTATAACCTTATTCCGGCTGGTGAAGTCAAATGAGGGACGTGTCTGAACAAAGACATGCTACCAATAACTGTGAAGTGCGGAAGAAATTAAAAAAAAAATAGTGCCAATATATGTTCGCCATGACAAACTCGTGGCTCTACCAATCAGCAAGTCTTGATGAAAATTTTCAAATAATTTTCCATAGCGATTAAACAGTGTGCATGAAATAATATATTTTGTTGGGCGAAATCAAATAAGCACACCATGGTGAAATTATCTTTAGCTAACATGTTATACCTAAGTGTTTTTGGAAATAAACATACGAGTAGATAGATTTAGTTCCTTCCAGGACATGGAGCCGGTGTGAGGCGCCCGCCCAAGTGAGGCGCCCCCCGCCATGTTGTGACGTCACGTCCCCGGCCGCCATGTTGGATGACCTTGACCTTGACCTTTAACCTTGACCTTGACCTTGAGTGTCAATTTTCCAAAATTTCCAAAATTTCAAAAAAATTCCAAAAAATTCAAAATTTTCAAAAAAATTTCAAAAATTTCAAAAAAATCCCGAAAAAAATATTACCTCCATTTTGTTTCCGGTCACCATATTGTTTCCGGCCGCCATCTTAGTGTTTCTTCCGAAAATTTTACGATTTCGCATTCCATAATAACCCCGCACATATTTAATAAATAAAAATTTTAATAAAAAAATTATTATAAAAAAACTTTTTAATAAAAAACTATTTATATGAAAATTATTTAATTAAATCAACTACCGGCACGTCTTACCCGGACGAGCTCCATCGACACACTGACGCCCCCCACCACTTTTCACATGTATATATTAACTTATCCCCCCTCCCCCCAAACACTACCCATTCCTTTATTTTAATTGGCTGTTAGTCACGTGATGATTTCCCCCCTACTTTCCCCTCTCCCCAACACTTGTG
>PNEQ01092247.1:0-45858 GCA_003012365.1 Medauroidea extradentata
TACCATGTCTGTAACCTACTGCTGCAATGATATGTTCATTGCAGTGTTACATGGAACACTAGAGAGAATGTATACCCCTTTATAATTTCACTGCACAGATCTCCTGGATTTTACTATAGTACCCTAAACTTTAACTTCCTTTTACTCGAAACAATGGTTTTGGCTTTTAGTTTGTTTTGGCATATGACCATCCAGTTATCACCATGGAACTGTCTCTCGCGTTCTCGATCTGGTGCCCTGTGACATTATACAAAGACTAACACAACATTGGTGTATTGTAACCTTCAATAGAACACCGTAAAAAAGGTTAGTACTTCTACAAAGAAAATTTTAGGAAACTCAGTTTCCAAAGAAATTCCTCGTAAACTACAAAGTTTGTCTATGTAAAAAAATACAAAATATATGTTTGTAAAATTACAAGGCTTTGTGGTTGTAATTGCAACTAGGAAGAAATGAAATTTTAAATACGCGTTTTATTCTACTAAATAACTTTTAAATAAACATTACATGAAATTATTAGGAAATTAAAAAAAAGTAGTTTCAACGAGGCGCTACGATTCGACCACACATCTTCCCCCTAGACCACCTTGATTGACTACGGTACTATCTGATTTATGTTTATTTCTGTGTACTCAACGTACAACAAGTTCTGTGATAATATTTTTTAAAGCATGCACTACAAAATATATGATTTTGTATAAGTGTGTAATTTCTGGGAGACTGTGATTTTGGCAGGCTACAAATATTTTCTATGTCTTTTTTTACAAAGAGATTCCTTGTAACTATAAAAACAAATAATTTTACAAGGACATTTTTGTACATTTACAAAAGTATGCAAAACTACAGGACGATCAAACAGTCACGCAACCCTTGATAGTACTAAAGTAAATGTTGAAATTGGACATTATTTACTTCTTCACATTTGTGCAAACTTCTGATCATGTTCCGAAATACATTCTGGAGTGTTGCACGTAAGATGTAATCCACAGTACGTCGAATGTTTGCAGCTCGTCCAAGGTTGTATACGCCGCAGACTTCAGATACCACGGTTCGCGTAACTTTTTGATCACCCGGTACAAAGAAATGACTTGTGATTTTCACCAAAAAATAATGGAAGAAACTGTCGGTATAAGTACAAGAAATCCATTTGTAGTATTACAAACTTTACCTTTGTAACATTACAAACGAATGATTTTACAAAGAAAATCTTTGTAAATTTTACAAATTTTTGTAGAGTGAGGAAAGTTTACAACTAGTACATAGAAAAACGTGCAAGTAGTTCACTACTACTCGACCACGACAACTAGTCCTCTCGTGAGGGAAAGAAGCATGACGCTAGTAGTAGGTAGACGTGTCAAAGGGAGGGGAAATGTACTGCACCTGACATGAGTTCATGGCACACGGTCTGTGGAGAATACCGAGCCAGCTGCCTGTGCCATAGTATTATGGCCGGAGCTGTGGTGCGCCACATCAGTTGCGCGTGGTCATCAAGGACAACACAGCGGTAGTTCGCATTTCTCCCGCGGGACTAGTTGACGTGGTCGAGTAGTAGTTAGTCGCAGGTGTGAACTGTTCAGTCACGACAGTCCGAGATCATACACAGTGCACGAGTGGTCAAACATACTTCACGGCGATGTCATTGAGAGTCTGAATCATCTTATGTACTCCCCGGACTTTTTACCAAACTCTTTCACTTCCTTGACAACCAATTTATTAAGAAAGCCGCTGTGTTCGGCGCCTACGTACTTAATAGCTGCCATAACGTCTTATATTTCCTGCCAGATTTGAAAGCTAGTAACGTGCTAACCAAGGTTACCGGTTGCCAACGATGATTACTTCTTGTACTAATGATATGTGGTATTTACTGCATAATGTTATTTTTGTTTCTGACGATCAAAAACGCCATGTGTGTTTTATTAACTATTGTTTTATTTGTGATGTGGAAAAACTATTAATGAAACAAATTAAGTAATTTTAAGTAGATAATTTACAAATCACATTTCGTGGGGTAAAAATTGCTTTGAAGCTATTGACTGTTGACGTATAGCTCCAGTTAATATTTTGGCCTTGATCTAGGAAAAGGCTTTCCATATACCATGTTCCATTTAAGTTAAATTACAAATAATCGTGTTATTTATTTACAAAGACATTTTTATTTAAATCTTCGAATTAGATAAGGCGAGTGGTATTTTACTAATATTTGACATGAACCGGAATACAGTTATGTGCTAGTAGACATAGACAGTAAATTACTAAAATTCACGAAAACTTTCATATGAATTTTCTTTTCTCGTGAAGTACGGCAGCATTTTCTAGGTAGACATGCCTAGTAAGATTAACGCTCATGAATTAAGTGATTCCTGCAAAATAATTGATGTGACAATGATGGTGGAAACACATAGGCGCGATAAACGCGACACGACCGCTGCGACAGTAACAAAAAAGATGTCCGCCAATCAGCACCGATGTGGCGTCAGCTTGTAACAAATAAATAGCGGATGCGAATTCCGAACATTAATTATATCGACTTTATTCGAGTAAGAATTTAATTTTGCGCCCAAAAGTTGGTGAAGCTGGTGAGTTGGTAGTAAATTGCGTTTATTTATTTTAGGAGAGATCTTTGTAGGCTATCAAAATCAAACCATTACATATTTAAGCAAACGTGTAATCGTGCCTATATTTCCACACTTTGGAATAACAGTGGGTATTTAAAATATATTATACAAAGGAAATAAATATGCCTACTTAAATATTGTAAACGGCTAATACTATCGCACTAGAGGTTAGTGTGTTGTGGCAATAAACATTTGCAAGTATTATTTGTATAGTATTAGTCGCGTGGCAACCAAACTAGTTTTTCGTAATAACGAGAAAGTGTCGCATCGTGCCCGTCGTGTCGCATTTGTCGCGCCTATGTGATACCACCATGGTGGGATATGAAGCAAGGCGATTCTTAAATCTTAACTCTCATAAACCCTACTAACCTGGAAATATAACAGGCAGATTAATAATACTATCCATCCACGCTTCTATTACATGGAAAAGGGTTAGATGACACAGTGCCATGTACAATCAATGACGCATTCAACGGCAATCACACGCATTTCTATTGTAACTACAGCACAATATTTATTTGAAGGCTAGTTTCGAAACATTTTCTAAAGATATAGGTGGCAAAGCACGTTTCATAATATTGTCCCCCGTTCCTGAACGTAACGTTTGTACAGAGCAGTAAAATTAATAAAAACAAACCGCCCCTTTTTATAGAACAAATGAGTTGTCCATTTGCAAACATTGTTTCTCCATGCTAAATCACAAAATAAACTGTGACAGACATAGTAATGCATGTAGTTGTGTAAATATTTTTTTATGAATTGTATGTAAATAAAAGAGAAGGGCTTACCATACCATGAAAAACAAAATCAATTACAAAAACTATAAAATTGAAAAAATTATTGGACATAGCACAATTTGCATCTGAGTTGTGGACTTAACATATTTTGCAAATGGATCTGAACTTCGGTTACATAATGGCGATTAAAATTCTACACGGGATTAATTCTATAGTACTGTTAATTTATTCTAATTATAAATGAATATAGAATCAAGACACGATTCTCGATTAATTGTGTAATTATATAAATACAATTGGCGTGCGTAGTATGCGGCTTGACCTTCTGGCAGTCATAGCTTAGTGTAAGAACACCGTCTTCATTAGTCTTCAATAATACATAGGCACGCATTTCATGGACTTTCAGCTCTGTTTTAAGACCACAAACTCTAGTCCGTACAGTTTTTGATGGCTTCCATCATTTGCATGCAAGTGGAACAGCAATTAGTTTCAGGTGTTGCAAATCTGATGCTGTATTCAGTAACAAACGTGGTTTAAAATATTGAAACGTCAAATGTAACTCTTCTTCATGAACTTTATTTTATTGCTCCCACATTGCAGTAATGCCCAAATAACAATGATATACTGTGTGGTAATAGTTTCTTATCTACTGTAGTGACTCGGAACAGGTTTAAATTTCTAAGTGAAGCTCTTAACCGATTTTTTCCTTCCAGCATACTTCTCAGAACTAGTGTCACAGCCTCTTTTTTCTTTAGGCAGAATACCTTTCCCTACAAATTTCTTGCATAAATTGTGAAGACGTGATCTTCCTTTTTTAAAAACATCTAGGAACATCTGTCTACATACCTGCCCATTTATTGTTCGGCCCTTACATTTTTGAGAGATAATATTTTGTTTTTACTGATTTGTCAAAAGAATCACTGCAGGATTGTTTCCGGAATGGTGTTTTAGCTGTTACATTTTTTTTTTTAAATAAATGCATTTTGTACTTGCCTGTCGGGTACCTGGTAAAATTTTTTATTGCTTCTGCATACATCTTGCATTGATATTTCACAGCAACAGAATCTTGATTTTTGTGGGTGTTTGCAATTTTGAAGCTTCGGGAAACCCTTAGCGTAAAGCCTGCAACAATATTAATCATTCATATATGTATAGAAAACGTTATGATAAATATGAATGTTATTTTGCGTTAATTGTTCTTAAAGCGGGCTCGAACATGTTCTAACGTCATTCTTTTAGCTTTGTTTCTTTGCCACGAAATTTCATTTCTCCTTTTTTCAAGTAACTTTCCTGGTTCAGCAGTCGTTACATTACTTTCAGTGGCTGCTAATCTATTTTCTTCATTCATTCTAACATTCTTCTATAACTGCAACAATGCCACAAATCTTTCATTCAGACTATGAAATTATAATCAGGACATAACACTATATGCAGCAGTATATTAAAATACCAACATATTTTACATTGGACATAACATGTTTTGCAGACATAAGAAGTATTGGACAAAACACGATTTACGCCTGTATAGCAGGACATAACTAATTTTCATATGTAGGTCACTTTTCAAGTGAATTTTAGCAGGGTTTTGATACGATTTGCAGTACAATGAATTGGTTTTCCAATGCTGGACTCACCAAAGAACAACATAGGACAAAAAAAAACTGTTTTTTTCTTTTGGTGGACGTAACAAATGGGCAACTCAAATGAAACTAGAGGAGATATGTTTATATTGTGCAAGAAGTATATGCTCTGATCACAGTGGTTAGTAGTGCGACGAGTTTGCATGCAGAAAGTTACTCTGGATTGAGTTAGAGAGTAAGTCAAATAACGCAAGTATAAATACGCTTTTAAATTAGATTATGGCTGAAAATCATTTTATAATCTGAGACGTAAAGGTAAGTCAGGCCCTTATAGTAATGATGGTAATGTTATGTTACCTGCGTTAACATAAAACGACGTGCAAATTGTGCCAAGATGCATAACAATAATAATATATACAACTAACAGGAAATGTACCCCCTCTACAGTCCAGTTTATGTCGATAAAATATTAAACAACTGGAAGTGTTGAGTTTTTAAACAATTTATGGGTCTCCTTTTTTAACTGCGTTCTCTCTTCCTCCTTCGTCCACCAAATTTCGCTCTGGTTTATCATTAGGTTGTATAGGGCAGATGTTTTAACGCAAGCTTAAAATTAATAAATTAATTTTTTTACACCGTGGAAATATTTTGTAACTGTAACGAAATTACATTTATAGTTGCATTGTAATAATTTCTGCAGTTTTTACCAATATAAAATGCGGACACTTCATTTTATCAACACCACAAATTTTGGCGTGGTATTCGATATAATATTGTTATACTATATAGGCCATTGACTGTAAAGTAAGAAATCAACCCTCCCAATAGACTAAAAAATCGCTTGTAAATAAATATTGTTGCTTTCTTAGGCGGTTGATGTAAACATTAAAATACGTGCACTATGTTAATAGGATAACTTAGAATTTATAGCCGCGACTGAAATAAAAACTTAGCAGACCCTACAAAATAATTTAATTTACGTAAACCGCCAATATCAAGTAAGGTAATCAGCGGGTATATTATTTTAAAGACATCAAATTCTTAAAAAATAAAAATTACTCAATTCCACGTATTACTTTGCCTTGATTATGCAACATTACATGCAATCCCAAACAACAAAATGGCACGATATAATGGTTCCGTTGTCAGACTTTTGAGAGTTGTCAACAGACCAAGAATAGGCCTAACACAATTATTTTTCCGCTGCGAGCAAAGTTGACGCAAAATATTTCAGCATCTGGTTTGGACAACTTTACGCTTAATTACTGCTATCCACTAAGTTTTATCCTTGTATTCTACTGTTTAATTCAGTAATAGGGTGTAGGAAATTGGTCAAAAGATTTTAATGTTACAAATTGTATAATGAATTTACCAGTTTTTTTTTTTTTAATAATCCACGCCTCTCCCATCAAAAAAGCATAGGTGTAAGGTCACTGACCATAAACAACTAATGTATTAATACGCGGACAAAGCTTTTACCACGCATGATGATCTGGTCACACATTTTGACGCTGTAGTTACGTACCGGTCATTACAAATAACATTTCTTCAGAATGGGAAAATATTTGAATACGAAATTCGATAGTAAAATTATACCCAGGATACTGCTCTTTGATGGTTTTACTATTCTGGCTTTCAGAAACCTGCAAATTTAAATAAAAGGGCTTTAGTGTATGTTTCAGTACCGCGAATTCTTTGTATCGTACGTGACCATGAACATTTTCGAATGTCGCCCGTGAAGGCTAAATTGTAAGTCCGCTCTTTCGAATACAAAGAAGGAGGAAGGAATTGATCCTTGTACCATGCACCGTGTTACAGTGGTCGCCGCGATATATATTCAACCTCCTGAACCAACTATAGTAGTGAAGCCTGCATTACAAACATGCGATTAGTCGCGAGAGCTTTCTGGTCACCATCAATCCACCTTGCCTAGTTTTCCTGCAACCACCGAATGAACAGTAACATGCCTCATCAATTTCCGAGTGCATTATCGCGCTCTAGTGTCGCCTGTTAATGCTGTAGCAATAACAGTTTCGAACACAGCGCAAATGGGCAGTTGATGGACTCTGAAAGGATTCGTTCCCCAAGAGGACAGTCCGCTACAACTTGCTCTCCAGAATTGCCCCGAAAATTACGAGTACGTTAAATGAGATGTGGTTTAAAGAACTATTCCACGCCTAACTCGAATTTGTGATAGAAGTAAAGTATCAAAACAGAATAATAAGGCCTGTTCTACAGAGACACAAAAGCTTAAGAAAGCGAATGCATCACACGGTAACGAAACGAGAACATTAAATGAAGAAAACGCAAACGGGAATGTACGGCCTTGCAACCTATGCGACTAATAAGTATTTCTCATGTAAATACCCCACATTTGCAATACATTAAATTTAACGTTTGTAAATAGTTTGGTATGTTATAATTAGTATAGTCATGCTATGTACAGTGACATTGAGAATAAATGAGCGGTTGAATCCACTTCGGGTATGATCGGCTGTTAAACAAATGTAACGCCTGTATACCTAGGCAAACACGCAGCGCACGTAAGTGTCACCTATCACGGTGAATTTGGGAGCCAGCGACATACAGCCGCTCTTGACCGTCCATGCTGACCACGAAGTTGTGCCACCAAAACAAGGGCATTTGACTGGGTATGTTGCGATATGCTTCGTGACTACCCTGTCGTCTAAGATGAGAGGAAGAATTACTTACATCACTCTGCAAGTTGTCATTAATTTACACTGAAGCATAAAACGTATATTATTATTATATAATAATACGCGTTCCCTAATAATTTTTCTTACTATTTATATGGTTTTCGTCACCTTTTGAACAGCAAAATTGGATTTGTAGAACACTTCAAGTATATATATATAGTAGTAGGGAACGGCAATGGCATTTGTTAGAGAATCTTTGCGGCATTTGCCTGGTGTGCCTTCGGGAAACAATTGAAAATCGAGCCGACCTCCGTGACGCAGGCGCGTGGCGAGCCGGCTTGCGGTGCGAGAGGTTTTGGATTCAAGTCCCGGGGGAAGCATGGGCGTTATTTAGTTTTCATGGAATACAAAAATACGTGTCACCGACTATAACAATCACGCTGTCAACGAGACGTAAATTCTAGAGAGATAAAGCAAAATAGATTGAAAGCCGTAATCAGGACGGTCAGACTTAGAATCGAACCCGGATCCTCTTGAATGAAAATTGAAAGCGATATTGTTGCCCCAGCTTTCAATAATGTACAATAGTTCTGTACGGACAAATAATTCAATCGGTAATACGCAGCGATCGATATACAATTAAATATTACCATTTAGTTATTTTGTCATCACTATGCGCCGAATTCAAGGTTGTCACCGAGATAGGTGGCGCATAGGTAACATATTGAACTCAAATTCGGAAGGATACGGTTTCGATCCCCAGGCCACGCATCCTGACGTTGTTTTCCCAGATGACTCCAAGCAAATGTTGGTATCTTTTTTTTCAACAAATGCCTCCCTTAGTCCCTGTCGCGTAAGTTGTGTTGTGTTCCTTCTCTAATGACCCCACTGTCGACGTAAAACATCAATTTGTGTGTGATTTTGTCCTATAACGTCTCATCCAAGACTGATTTCGTCTCAGAAAAATAGAGTATGGACAAATAGCAAACCTAATTGCAACCAAGCTTCACTTTACTGGCATAACAATAATTCATCTACTGACAGTTAAAGACTGTCATGTCAATCTGATCATAAAATAAGAGAGACAATGCAAATATTTTAAGTCTCTGAGGATTAAAAAAATTGTTTATGTTCCATATAAATGACCCACTAGTTGTCGTGAAAAAAATTGGAGGTACAATACGTTTCAATGACTTATGTGCACACGTGCGCCACTGATTCTTGGTCAATTGTTGGATGTTTTTAACTCTCAACGTTTTGGGATTCTGTCGGCAAACGACAGGCGTGTGGTGTCCCAGTAACCTTGTTCTGATTGGCTCAGTCAAATATGCGGCGCCTCTGCACAAAAACACTGTCAATAACCACGAAAAGCAGCTCCTGAATTGCATGTAGGCTATTGCTAGGGCTGGGAAAAGTTCGCGAATTCAACTACCAACATGCTAGAATCCATTATCCTATGTATACCGAAGCTCTACCATTCATCCATTACCTGCTACTCATTCAGACAGCAGACAATAAACGAATAGACGGGGCATGAATATGCATAGGACATTGGATTCTAGCACGCAGGTCATTGAACTCGCGAATTTTTCCTAGCCCTAGTTACTGCATTAAAACTAAGTGGTGCTAAAATCATTTCGCGAAAACTACAAGTACCTACTTATGTGGTATTAAGCATATTATAAGCAGAATGAAGTCATTCCTTCAATTAGCCGGAACAAAAAACTTGATAATTACTTATCCAGATACTTTGTGGAATCGTTGGCCTTAAAGCTATATTCAATGCCTGACTTGATTACGAAATTTTGGACCACATGTGCGTTGTTGCGTTTATTACGTCACTGTTGGTCCTTTCCAAGTCACACATTCATGGTTGCATATTTTTGTAAGGGGAACAGAGAAACTTAACGTGGTACTCTCTGCATAAGCAAACAAGTGAGCCTACGTGCAGGGATATTGTTGTGCAGCGTGCAACTATTAAAGATGAAGGGGTACCAGCCCACTGTTTATTTTTGTGGAAAATTCCGTATAAAATTTCGTGTTTGCAATGTTTTGTATCTTCAAGATATAAATTCAAATTTGTACGAAACTATCTGAACTACGTTTAATTCCTCGAACAATACAGAAACGTAAGTTGTTTGCATTGTGAAGCAGTTGTAAACACTGTATATCAGTGTACTATGAATCTACTGCTTACAAGGAAAGTTCTTCTTTGTGGCCCATTTGACACTTTCGTGTTTAACCAGGTCACTGAATTAGAGTTCAAAAATATCTGCGCATATGCATACTAGGATAGGTCATTGATTATTAAAGCATCTCTAATTCTTTACAGGGCACAATAACACGGATTTACAAACTGTCTAGTTCTGAAAGTGATATCACAAAATGCAAGACGAACTTGTTCCGTCCGTAGTAACTTTCTGCTTTACTTGTTTCAAACGACATGTCTTCGTGTCTATGTTATTTTTCTCTACTCTGTTGTGCTTTTGTTGACTCTTTATGTTCGCTGGTAAAATGGTGGGACATGACGGTAAGATAGATACAAACATAACAAGAGAAAACGTAAATCACAGGAATAAATATAAATATGATATTTATGAATATTATTTATAAATAACATCGATATTTCTAATTTTTTACTACCCTGATACAAATATATATTTATGCGAGAATTTTGTTTGTATTCATGTAAGTAATATTCATTTTGGACGAATTATTTACTACACGACTACATTTGTGCTAATAACACAGTGGATAATGCTCGTTTACTGATGTGATGTGTTTAGCTTGAATTTTACGAAATGTTCATTCTTTGTTATCACTTTAAACGCAAATACAGTTATTTTGTAGAGAGTACACATATTTACAATGTTTCATGATTTTCCTCGTTACCTTAATAAACAACAATGAAATGCTTAACTTTATATACAACACCTGTATAGCTTTCAAAATGAACTCAATTTGTTACGATTTATTGATGTTATTATGTTAATTTCTTATGAAATAATTGTTTACGGAATATTGATACATTTTGATGAGGAAATAAACGTGTAAAACTTAATTTTAAATCTATTTAAATGTCTAAGGGTAGAAAAAAATAAGACGAACTATTTACTACAAGACAACATTTGTGTTAGTAACACATTTAGTAACGCTCTTTTTAAAGGCGTTTACTGACGTTGCATTTTACGAAATGTTCATTATTGTTTTATTTTTAATGCAAATTTCATTATTTTATGTTGAGTACCCAAAGGTATTAATTTTTCCCGTTACGTTAATAAATAAAAAACAAAGGCTTAAGTTTATACACAACACCTGTATTGTTTTCATAATTAACTCTATTTGCCACTATTTATTGATGTAAATGTTAATTTGACATGCAATGATTATTTTCTAATTATTTATAAATTCTGATAATAAAATAAACGTCGTACTGTAAAACTTAATTTTAAATGTTAACTGAAGGATGGCCTCTGAGACAGAAGTCGTTAAGGCTTGTTTCAGACAACGAAGTTTCCAATTTGCATTATGTTGATGATCTGTATGTATCTGCATAGCTACTAAGGTAAATAATTCTGTCACTTAATCAGATTATTAAATTGTTATTTAATATACACAAATATCACAAACAAAATTTCTGTAACTGTTTATTTGCCTACCAGTCCTGGAAAACACATTATGGAATCCTGAAGTCAGATAAGCCTTGCATGTGCTATAAATTATTATTACATTAGAGTTGCATATTTAAAAAATCGCGACACACATTACAGTCTACATGGTAAGGCAATGCTCTCTTTATTCTACTTTTTAAGCTGTATTATTTGTTAACGCCTTAACGAGAGCAGATATAAAATCATTTGTTAGGCAGTTTTGTTAAAAACCTTCTTCTCCATGTTGGCTAATTTTTACAGGAAGTAAATACCAATTTTTAAAGCTAATTATGTAATTAAAAAGACCTGGTTAGTTGACACTTTAGTAGAAACCCTATACTTACTTGTTTAAAAAAATTTCACTGCAAAACCATTTTAAAAAACTGCCAATAATATTTATGATATCTGCTCTCTTTAAGCTTATACAAATAATTTGCAAAAACAGTAGAGACAAAAGAGCATGGCCTAATAGCATCATCCACTTTCCTCAGAAATCCCTTCTTGAAAAAATTGGAGGCCTACATATGTAAAATTAAATTATTTTTTAAAAAATAATATTCATATTGCAATAGTATTATGATATGTCTACACAAATTCAAGCCAGACCTTAACTGGCACATTCATTTGGAAAACAAAAGCACAATCGAATGATTATGATCGCTCAAAATTCTTAAACAGTTTTATTTAATATGAAGGGGCATTGGAGGATAATAATGGAACTGACAGAATACCACGACATGACTGTCGATTACATGATCAAACACCGGCCGTGTTTCGCTCTTGGCTGTAAACAACATTAATTGTTGGTTCCGGTTCAATTTTAAACCAGATGACTAGACCTGGCAAACACATTTCCAAAAAAAAAAAAAAGTAGATTGCTGAAATTGTATATTTTGTTGCTACCATATAAGGAATTCTTTTAAAATATAGCCAAATTGTCTATGTGTTTCTTGCGTCACAAGGCATGGTGGCCAAGATTAGACTTTGACCCCCCCCCCCCCGAACAACAGTAAGGTCTTAATTAAAGAACATCTGTAGAATATTTGTGCGAACAGAAGAGTCCATTGAGTGATTTAGACACACGATAATTGCCTGACATTTAATAGCATATATAATACAATATCTTGAAAAGTGTCTGTCGCACTCACATACATCGACATCAAAGCAGTGTGAACGAAATTGTAGTAGCAGAGTATTTATAGATGAGCTGCAACTCCAAAATCACCCATTAATATTGAAAATGCTTCCCTAGTAGAGACAGTGGTGCTGAAGTTATGAAACCTGGTGTGGAGCAATGGAAGACAGTTTCTTACAGTTTTTGGTTTCATTGATGCAAAGTTTTTGTCTACAGTTCTGCTAATACTGTTAAATAAATGCAATGAAATGAGTTGTTCACCAACATTTTCAACTCTGTGAGTTGTGTGCTTTTTCCTCCAACGAGATTTAGTTTGCGAGCTGCAGCAAAGGCCTCGATTCACAACTTGTGCTTGGCGCCTGCGACTTAGTGCGCCTGCGGGACACGCCGAACATACCCGAACGGAACTTTGAAATATTTTGGGTTCCACATTTGCGCTCATTTGTTCTGAACAGCACAGTACGTGATTTCTACAGAAATTTAAATTGCACCGCTTTTCCATTTTATGCAATTTCTGTTTGTATTTTTCCTACACATGTTTTATTTATTTAATTTATGAGAGAGATTTATTAATTTAATGTAACCTTTATAAGCCATTGACAGATACTATTATTACTTATTATCAAGCAATTTTTCTTTGCCTTATTGTGCTACGTTTTATTTCACGTTCCTCAGTACAGACAAGATTCCGCATGTAGGCTGCTTCACAGCCAGCATCTCGCCACCGCGACACTGCTATCGCCTTGTAATACAACCCTTTCCCATGATATCTTCTCTCAGCAACTTATATAGCACTTTCATGTTTCGTCATCACTCATCATTTCGTTATCTACAGTTTCAATTATGATTTTAATGAACTGTGTAATTCAGTTGTCGAAATATATTTCATGTCCTGTAATGCGTCAACTGCGTATCGTGTATTTTTGTATAGGAATTCTATCTTCAATCCTATAGTCTACGATTCTGGCCCTGACATTCAAACAACCGAAATAACATAATAGGCTATATTAGTAATTACCGAAAATATAATTTATTCTAATACACGAGTGACTTCCTGTGTGCTGCACTTCATTACCCTTAAGTCCTTCTTGACATTCAGTCGCCTCGTATACCAGTTTCATCGGTAATGATCTTTACCTTGACAGTTTTTTCTATATTTATCTTGAAAATAGGAAGGGAAGAGTCAGTAAAAATACAGCACGAGTAGTGTAGTACTGGCGGTTCTATTGCAGGAGCCTAGGAGCGGGATCCGGGATCTTTTCAGTATTTGTCTCGTAATTATTTGTGTGTGGACTTCCCACCATCTTTTACCCTGGTGTCGGTGCTCATAACTATTTGTTTAGGCCCTGAAATATTTTACTTTATGTTATGTGTACGTACTTTTTAAACTAATTAAAACGTGTTTAGTTGTGTTTGACCGATGGTTCTTCAGTTATATGATTTTATTTATGCTACTGTACACCGACCTTATGTTGGAATAGGAAAATAACAATAGCATTGTACCAAAATATGGAGTATTTTGTACCAGTCAACATATATTAACGTAGCATTTTGTCACCTAACCGTGCACTAACTCTACCTTTTCCTGACACTTACAGTAATGAACTCATTAATTTTGCTTTTGGGAAACATGTTTTCACAATAAAATACAACATAATATATGTTTTAGGATTTTATTGAGATAATTTATTATTTTGTATATATTTCTATTCAATATCATTCTCGAGCTGTTGTGAGACATCATGTCTAACTGATAACTGTACTCAGTGATGCGGTGGTGTTCCTTGTTTCGCAGTGTAGTCATGGAGTAATTAAAAAAGAAAACAAGATGGAAGGTGGAGCCAATGAGGGTAATAGGTATCAAGACAACGGACATTAACCAAGATGGTGGGAAGTCCACACACAAATAATTACGAGACAAATACTGAAAAGATCCCGGATCCCGCTCCTAGGCTCCTGCCATAGAACCGCCAGTACTACACTACTAGCACGAAAACCTTAAAAAAAATGATAGTTTAAGGTAAGTTTCGATGAAAAGCGTAGACTAGCAAAATTTGTGTTAAGAGTGCTCTGCATTGAAATATTCGTAATGTTGTAATTGTAGCGAACACTATCCAACTATTATTTACTGTAATTTACTATAAATAAAATATTTTTCAGCTGCGTAGTCTTCGTAAAAGCACATGTCAAAGGAGCGATTTGACTATTTTCGCTACTTAAAATTAAAAACTATTCAAACGACACCAATGAAATAATTTACAACGAACGTAAATGTGTCAATTTACAGGATGACATCTTTGTTATTTGTTGTAAAATTTTTTTTTTAATAAATACAGGTACTCAAAGATTCTCAACTGTTTTGATGTTCTACATTCAAGATATTTTTTAATAGAAACAGTTTTAAGTGAAATTAAAAATGAGTCATTTTGCAGCTCAATACATTTACTTTCATTCTCACTCGCACTCACTCTCACACTCAGGCTCGCACTTTCTCCCAGAATCCCTACAAAACATTTCGGAATGAATACACAATCACACTCTACTCTCAACATTGTAATTGCTGGTAACATGCATCCAGTAAAGGATAGTTTCATGTGTCGATTTTTAATTTTTAATTTAATTATTATTTGTAGCTTTTTACGCATGGACACTTCTACAATTTTTGTAAATATCAAATAAAATTGACTTGCATTTAATTTGATGCATTTTAAAAAACTTAAAATATTTGTAGCCATTCAAAACGTACTATTATTTTAATACAAACATATAAATGCTATTACACTTAATATTATTTTAATACAACATCTTTTACAGTTTTTAAATTAATAAACATGAAACTGTTAGTAAGATTTTAGTGCTAACAATATTAACTATATAAAATATACATGTTCAGAAATTTGTGAGTATTTTTATTGATTATTTAATATTTCCTATGATCACAACACGTGCTCAACACTCGGTTACAAAAAACAACTGTACTGTATTACTAGAGATATGAAACATTCGTGTATTTATTTGGTGACAGAATAGACTCCACTGATATATACACACTCGAGCACAAACTGTGATTGTATTTTCTCACCAGACTGTGTTATATATTTGACTGATTCGCATGAAATTTGTCACTCCGCGGAGAACTACAAATTACTTCTTCCCCGCTACAATTCACGACAATGTACGTCCAGTGGATGACGTAAAGCCAGCGAACAACAGATTGGAGTTGTTTAAATATCACGCGAAATTTACAGGTCTCTATGAATATAAACCCTGAAATTTTGCCAATTCGTTTGAAGACAAGTTAGATTTTAGTCTCCTGTATGTAAGTTGTCTTCGCAATTGGGTCGCTGCTTACTAAACTAGTCTTTAAAGACTCGGAATCAAAAGCAATCTATATGAAAAGACTCACGGAATCCCTTGTGACTAGTACAATTGGTCACTCACTGAAGTAGGTGCGAATGAAAAGTTGCTGAGGAGAGAAAGAGTATGTGGTCCGGCCTGCAGGTCGTTGGACCGTAATATTTCCGTGTCTCTATGCATGAATTACAGACCCTACGCGCGTTGTAGGACCATCTGATTTACAAACATGAGCCGAATAAAATAATTTTGAAGAAATAAATCGTGCGCACAGCAAGGAAAATGTGTTTGTATACCACGCAACAAAGGAAAAGTGAGGAAAAAAAAATATATATATATATATATACATAATATGTTTGTGAAGTTCTCACAAAACATGGGAAAAGAGCTCATGACTTTCAAACAATTGGACTGATGTTCATCTAATGCAGCTAAGAAACATCCTGATGAAACTAGCTTTCAATTAAAAAAAGCATTAAAATACATTTACATACGGTTAGGAGTTACGATGCCACAGACAGACTAAGCCATCAAACTTTTAACGCCTCTTCTTTTTGGCCGGGGGAAACAAAAAATAATTTCAGTATATCTTATTCGGGACCATACTCTACGTATAGGTAAATTATTTTGAAAATACTCCATGTACAACATTCGGGTAGTTCCGTAGTTTTCTCAGCAGTATATTAAGTAGTATAATT
Organism: Medauroidea extradentata; assembly: GCA_003012365.1. Taxonomy (NCBI): domain Eukaryota; kingdom Metazoa; phylum Arthropoda; class Insecta; order Phasmatodea; family Phasmatidae; genus Medauroidea; species Medauroidea extradentata. Next base: position 16,427 of record PNEQ01092247.1, read on the forward strand.
GTGCATAAGGCTGTGAAAGGTAATTTGAGAGGTTGGAAATATGCTCGAAAGTACTTTTAGTTTCTAAAGGCAACGTTACTGTGAAATGTCCTTTCTTTTCGTAGGTCAGTACACTGACAAACTTCACATTTTTTTTTTTTTTGAGAAAAATTGACTTTATCCCACTGAAATGCGATTCGGCGGTTTCTTATACGAAGCCTGTTTCCACTAATGTAACGTTGACACAAAATCAAAAAGAGGCGAGCAGGCTTGGGCCGTGAAATTAGGCTACCTATTTTTCGCTCGCTAGACGTGAACCCGAGGGTTAAATGGGGGATTTCAAGCCTCGATTTTAGTCGCCATATAAAATTGTTTTACTTATCGCTTTTTTAATTCTGAGAATATAACTGTGCAGTTTACGATAACAGCGTAAATTCGATTTATATTGCGCTGCAGCACAGGCATGATAGTTGAATTTATAACGTTTATTTATGACGTAATTATTCGCACAAATAAAAAAAAAAAAATACAAATTGCTGGATTGATTGCGCCCTAACTGCACATTAAATATCAACCGTCGTGATTTTACTACAGAGCATATTATATAGATTTTGCGCTATAATAACAAATTACACAATTTTCTTCTCGGAATTTCATGGAAGCGAATAATTAAATATTCCAGTATCGTGACTGAAAACAAGTGGGTAGGCATATATATTTGTGAGTATACTCGTATCACTGCGTAGTTTAATGTCGAAGCTCGCCATCTCATTCTTCATCTGGGGAAGTGGGTACCTCAAGTGCTAACCAAAGCTCTCCGGCCTCTAATGTTTCAGTAATTATAACCTTGCAGCGTTAGAGTCAATTGGGATCAAAGCGATGCAGCACATTAGGAGCAGCAATGCACCCAATGTGACAGGGAGTAGTTTTGTTGTTGAAACATCCCCCGAAAATGTGTGCAAAATTTTTGAATAATGATTATTGTTCTGTAAGGTATTATTACCGTTTCACTTACGCTTGTTGCGTAAATTTAATTATTAGGATATTAAAACTATAATGTTGTAAATTTCAAATCATACAATAAACCTTTATCAGGGTGGGTCTACGGGGTCCAACCCTTCGCCCCTTCCTTTAGATTATGGAAAATGCTGAAATAGCAGCATTTCGCTTCTTGAAATCGAAATTTTACCCGGGGAAATGCCCCCGGACTCAAGCGCTTTTATAGAAGAGGAAGGGGGGATCGGTGTTACTTAATACAATTTCCATGTTCGGGAACCCCCACTACCCATAATGCCCAAATAAAACACATAGCTAGGGCCCTGACACCCACCAAACAAATATCCTGGGCGCGCCCTTGCTTACTAGTAGAGTAGAATCTCGGCGAACGGCTTCGGGTCCGCCCACAAAAGACTCGTCTAGGTTCGTTCCCCCTCGCAGAGGGCATCAAGAAAACTACTCTTCTCCGACGTGACGTGTCCCGTGTTCCGGTGACTATGGCTGACCGGACACCCCACATCACCTCCTCCAACAATCTCCACGTTCTCCTCTCCACGACTGCCGGCCACCGCAGACACCGGACCGGCTGAATGCTTTTTTCGCGCGACGAATCACCCGTTACGGGAATCCAGCTCACAAAGAACCGGGTCCGCCATAACTCACTTCTTCCGCGCCGGCTCCATCATCTCGTACCGGTCCGCGGCGAGAGAGAATGGGACCACCACGTAGACGAATCCCACGCTTCGTGGAAAGACCCTTTCTCCGTGCGCATTGTGCGCTAGGCAATATACATAAGATTATTTTTTTTGTTCGTGTTGACGAGTCTCTGCAATGCGTCGTGGCCTCGAAGAAAAGACGAAGATACGAGCTATTATATTGTTATGTTTGATTTTTATGAGGCCCTAATTTTTTGTCAAAATTTTCGGTAAATTCGAAATTTCATAATTTTGTTGGATTTATGTTTCGTGTTTTGGCATGGTCCTTGTGGATTGCTACTGGTTGTGGAGATTTAACCGAAAACCCGGGCGGTTATGTTTCCACATGTCGGGGGCACTGCACTGGGGTCATCGCCTCGCGCGAAATGTGGGCTAAGCAGAGCATGAGCTTTATAAGGGGGTCTGCCCTCACCCTGGGGTCGTTGTCGTTGTCATCGGTCAGAGGCAGTGGGAAGGTGCCCGCTGGAACAGAGTGTGAAGACAGGCTATCGGAACACGTAACTTAATTTTATTTATTTATTTTTGCTTTGGAAATACCCCCTACCTTGAGGCCGTTAGGAGTGACGATACGAGACGTTTAGATGATCTAAATACTTACACTGTCGTTGTGAACAGTCCAGACGTCTGGAAAATAATTCTAGAGATTTAGTAGATTCTAAACTTTGTTAGGTGATTAAGCTGAATAACAGTAACGGTATTTGTGTCGCAGAAATGGAAATGTAGAAATGGTGATAAGTCGTATGTAGTTTTTTTGTTGTTGTCTTGATTGTCAATTCTAGTCATAATTTTGTAAACGTTTCTTTGATTTTTGTTTTTGTATTAAATTCGTAAAACGAATTCTTTAATTTTAATTTTCTTGGTTGATAACGAACCTATATTAAGGTTGTGTACCTCTCGTGAGTTCTCTACTTCTTGAAGCTAAGCACGCCCCTAGTTACCCCCGTAACAATATTGACAGCTGTTTATGTTCAATAACAGTTAATATTTTGTGGTATGTGTCACAGTGCAAGACGAAATTGTCGACTGACGTCATAAAGCATCTCCAACTCTTAAAAAAACCGTGCCCTTAAAACTGTCAAATTTTGCTGAACTTATATGAAACAGAGTATAGAATGTTGACGAGAACCACAGCGGTATTTAACCTGGTAGGGTTTGTAAATGTGTCTAATTTGTCACTGCAGAATCGGTCTGCAATACTAGCAGACGGAAAGTAAGCTTATGACAGAGTCAGGAATTTCTTTTTAAAATGAGGTTGTAAGCCTTTATCAACAGCTCACCGATGACCTGAGAGTTGAGATATCGGCATTTTGAAAGTACGTTTTGCACGATCCTCTTGAAGACAGCCCGTTAAAATTACTGGAATTCTTATACAATAATGCGCAGGTTTGATCTCGACTGGTTTTGAGTTCGTGTTATCTTGCTTGCTGGCGGTGGTATGCAGTCTGTTGGTGTGAGTTCCTCAGATTTTTCACTCTCTAGTTTGTAACCTATCTTTGAATTTGTGTACTAGAAATATATGTATTTTTCTTAGTTTCTGTCTGTCCTGTTTGTTGCAACCAATTTTCTAAATCTTCTTAAAACATCCACTATCTATGCTAATTTAGAATTACTACTTTGTTTTTGTTACATACCACTAACAATGAGTGGGTAGCAAAAATAATTTTGGTTTTGCTCGCATGTTTATCAGTAATGGTTTTGTGTGAACAGACAGAACGTATTTTGGTGTGGTACTTGCAATATAAATGTTCATATTTTTTACTACATGCGAAGATAAATATGTCACACCTTAAAAATTATCGCTGTATTTAGAAAGGGAAAAAAACTTTGAGGGTGGGGGGGAGGACTCCGATTAATGTTTCCCCCGGGCTTCACATTCTCATTAAATTGTCATGTATGTTATACACAATTACTTGAATGGTTGGTTACTGGAAACTTCCGAATTGTTGTGTTTCCGTCTTGTTCCACATTGTAAATTTGTCCCCGTAAACCTATTCCTTTGGCATAAGCTTATATGTCAGAATTGAAGTGAACAGAAACTGCGTCACAAATATTTCACCAAACATTCAGCATTCTTGCGAAATATCTGGTCGATTAGTGATAAAAACGTATTTCCTTCAATAGTCGTTTTTTATTGAATTCTAAGATATCTGTGATTGTTGTACATTGCGTTCAGGATATATTGATAGCACACGACTGCTAAAATAAATAAAGACCAAACCAAACACTTAATGAATGCTGTATATCTTCCTAATACTTTACGATTTGTGGTTTCACGTGTTGTTCAGCAGGTAGATCACTAACTTCCCGCCAAGGCTACCCAGGATTTATTACTGGCGGGTTCGACTTGATATTCGTACGTTCGAATAGTGCATTTACGATACCATTGCACAGTGAGCTGGGAGATTTTCAGTTTCCTCCACCTCTATATTCCGACGATGCAATATCTTGTTTTCTCGTTCACCCTTATCAACTTTAAGACCTCGCAGTTAAGAAACTCTCGAACCTCTTCACTTACTCCAACTCTTATGCCATTCACGAAGACCGAAAATACGTATAATGTGCAGTTGAAAACAAATTTGTAACAGCAGAAATCCCAGCAATTATTTCCTCGCAGAACCGAAATTGTATATACAAAACTATATACGACTTCTAGCCTTGGTCTAAAGCAAAATTGACTCCACACATAATTACATTGCATAACTTTCTTCTATATAGGCACATTCAGGAAATTTAACTGTATCGAGTTTCTAATATGCACTGAAGTGGAAATGTAAATTATCTTGTAAGTAAGCTATATTTACAACAAATTCCCTTAGAAATGGTTTTGTGAACATCCATAAATAAATGTATCTGTATATGGAAATGCAATAATTATGTCGTAATAATCGTTAATTTTACTCTGGAGTATTTAAAAAAATATCAGAATAGCGTAAGGTGTTGTAGCGTGTCACGTGTAACGTATTCTTTTTTTTTACACCAAACCACATTACTTAGTCTTATTATGTTTATCTATGAAATCACCACACACTTGAAACTACACTCATTTGAGTTTAAAACAATTAGTATGCTTGTTAGAAACATGATTTTTGGGCCTCTCAAAATATTAAAAAACATGTTTGTTAGACTGCTGTATCTCCAAAAACACCACCTAAATTCGTGAAGTCCAAAACAAGATGCATGCGTTGGCCATTATTTCATACAACCAAAAATAAAATTGTAGTCTCACTGCTTAAAGTCCCATACGAAAAAGACTACAACGAATACCTTGCACGCCAGCTTGGTGTGCTTGTGAATAGAGGCGACATGCTTCCCGTCTAGCATGTCACTCTGGCTCTTATCGCTCCGCTGTTCCCACGTGCGTCAAACACGGAAATTTAAAACTGACACACACTCATCTCGACAGGTAGATCATTCTATTTTATATACGCTGTATTATCATATTATTTTATACTTCGCTGTAAATAAAATTCGTGATATTAATGACTATGGATAATCATACTTGCCCACTTCGCGTATGCAAATATTAAGAAAATTCTACTGACTGAAAAAAAGCAAATTATGTTTAAGTAACCGCCTAACAGGCGAATAAAACAAGTATATTTCTAATAGGGGTCGCTGCTAGCATGGTTTGTACATCAAACTATCTATCCCAATATAAATCCAAGTGTTGAAGTGCAAAAATCCTTACATTGTGAAGAGTGTCAACTGATCTTCTACCGTTACCATTTACTTGTTTGAAGTGCATTAGTTCACTGGGGAATACAACGTGGTTGGGACTAATTAAGTATAATCATCGTAGAACATGTTACAGTATTTGTTACACTAAATATACGTCAAAGTATTCATATTAAAATTATGTAAAATACTACGATACGGCACAACTGTTAAGGGTCTGTAATAATAGCTTGTTCTTTGTTCTGTTGCCATGCTAACGTCTAAGTTAAGTACTTACCTAACATCTTAACTTCTTTGTGAAATCACTTAGGAAAATTTTCGACCAAAAACTAATACCGAACCATGCTAACTACAAAGTTTAAGAATTAACAAATAAAAATTAATAATAATGTCTTTACTGATTGCACTTATTTCTATCTGAAATATGATACTAAACGGAGTAAAAATATTGTATTTTAATTGGTAACGAAATTCTGATAGATTTAATTGCATACGAAAAAGATATTACTTTTTATTACTAATTCATACATTTTGGAGTTAGCATGGTTTCGGATTCAGGTCTCCAATTTTTATAATTTGTGCAGCGCTGTGGTGGTTAAACGGATTTTCTTTCCTGTCAGTAAAGGCAGACACGCTAACCTACTCAGTCATCAGTTCACGAACTGACAGCCATCCGCTATTTACCCATGACGGCCTCTTTCCGGCACAGCATATGTGAAGAGTGAAGATGCTCCAGGCAGAGAAGAATATGACAAAGTCCCGCCGCACGAGCCCAGCTGACGACGGCCCAGTCCTAGCTCACTGTAGCACGGCCATCATTCTTTACTCCTTCGACCTTCCACATCATCTCCCAACCCCACAGACAGTTTCGGTAAGTCTACAAATTAAATTAAATTACATTGTGAACAAACATTAAATACCCCAATTGAATGAATTGGGAAGAAATTCCCCAAAACGTAAATAAAACTGAAACCTCCAAACATGTAGCATGAGGAAACTCCCTCTGAAAACATACAGTCCTATCCAAAACACAGTTCAACCAACGTCCATCAACTGATCTTGTTCCCACACTCAAATCTCTGCCTAAGCCCAAAGATACTCTAGTTTCGGAAAGACTTCCGCAACACAAGGGAACAATTTATAAATAAATGCTTCCTGTCCAAATCTACAGTAATATATATGTATATATATAATACTAGCTATACGAGTAACACTAATTAATTATAGCCACGAATTGAAGTCTATACATTGACATGTCGCACACTTCCAAGTCTCGATCATACTTAATGAATTAATTTTTCATTAATTATTACTAAAAATAACATTAATTTATTATTAATAATTAGTAATAACAATATTAATTTATTAATGTTATTATTAATTTAATAATTTTAGGGGAAATATGACACAAAATTGGCAAAAAGCAAAAAAAAAAAAATTATGTTAAATCTGATCGCTACCAAACTTCACAGGATCTACCGCTGGACTAATCTGATGATTGCCTGAAAATTTCATCGAAATCGCTCCAGCCGTTTTGAAGTCCATAGGGAATATACGTACACACATAGATTTTTATATACATAATGCAGGCCCAGTTGATTAACTCAAGTAATTTTCACTAGTGGAATGACGCCCAGGCGCTCGTTGTGAACAGTTGGTGGTTGCGACAGACAAGTGTGAATTCTTCAAGGCGACTAAAACTTCGCCCTTCGATAACTCGATTCCGAGCCTTTGCCCGCGGTCTTTTTTACCTAGTGTTTGCGCTAGGTGGCGAAAATATCATCATTTCCCCATCCACCGCTTCCTACTTAACCCATCCTGTTCGAAAACATTGCCGGCGCGAGTCTCACACCCTCCGCTTAACCGCGATGAAAGAACTGCGCCGCGGCCGGCGTTTTATTAAGTTTTCTTCACGGATGACGGGGTTTAGCGAAGTTGCGAGGTAATTAACTCCCAGCTCTTGGGGGAGGATTTTATCATCATCTTACAGGACGCCGAGGGGAAAAAAAGGCTGGGTTGAGCAAGGCATGGTGAAGGGGCGAGAGCGGTAGAGGACCTTCGACGCACAGGCAGCAGAAGGAAGAAAACTTTTCCTACCCCTTTTCCGGCATCTTTCAAGAAGTTGACGAGTGATTAATTAAATGTATGGCGAAAGGGTTGGAGAGGGGAGGAAGAAAATTAAAGTAGATGCATGGCGAGCACAAAAGGGTCGGGGAGAAACGAGGTAGAGGTTTCAGTTATGTTAATACAAATTGATTGTCTTCCAGCCACTTCTCCCTTCTTCGTCTGCGTCCCGTCATATCAGCCTCCAGGCCCTTAATCCTCGCACACCCTACCTTTGCATTCACACTGTAAACTTCCCTCCTAGTGATGTATGCAGCAACTCTAATGAAACAAGTATTTTACATTTTGGAACAAAACATCAGGTTCGCTTGAATTCTGTGCCTGGAGGCAGATTTGCACCTTGCTGTGTCAGAGAGTACTCTGGATTATTAATAAGTTCTCTTGGTTTGCCGCTATGAATAACACACCGTGGGCTTCATACACCTTCGCGTAAATAAATATGATATTTTCGTGACTATATTTATATTACCTATCAAATAGTCCATACTAAACCTATTTAAGGACAGTTCTTTTCCTTTTGAAGACATATACAGGATGTATCTAAACTTTACAGACCAACATTAGCACGTGAAACTTTATGAATATTGAAGTAGAAAACATGCTGAACACGTATCGAAAAAATAGAATACGAAGGGAGCAATAAGCCCTTGAAAATTTAAATTTGAAACAATATATTATGAAGGAATCGGAAACCATGTGGGATAAAAAAACAAATCCTAGAATATTCTTTTATGGGTTTGGGATTTGTTATACCACAGCAAACGCTCGTTCAAGCCTTCCGCCATTATTATGTGCCACACCTGTAATAAGTAATTGATGTTCATTTTTAACGGAAACTATGTGACCTACGCACTTGCAACAAGAGTACCTTTTCTGTAATGCATGGTATGCTCGTCAATTATTCGTCTTCAAATACCTTCATATCCAGACAGCGCCAAAGTTTTACGACATTCAAAGGTGGTCCTGTGATTTTCATAATGGCGGAAGGCTCGCATTGAAACTCTAGTTGGCAGTCATGGTGTTAGAGATATCATGTATACATGTCTATGATTTTGTAGTTATTGACAGATTCCGAAACAATTAAATGTCTTCTGTGAAATTTTTTTTTCTAATGGAATGTTTGTACGTGTATTTGTATGTATAAATATATAAAACCAGTAATGTTTATAAATCTATTGTTAGTATTTATAACCGTAGTGCGTTAAATTTAGGAAGTCCATTAAGCGGTACAAGTAAAATAATGTATTTATAATTAATTTAATGAATTTATGTAATGAATACTGAATCATAAGCAAATATTGATATATGCAGTCCTGTCTATACTAAATAGGAAAAAAAGTAGAGTAAAAATAGCATGACTGAATCTATAAAAACATAGTCATGTCTTCACACTACATTTCTCTTAAAGTTTAGTTTCAATAAACTTTTAAGTATATTAAGAATTTACATTAATTAATAAATCCACTTTCTATACTAACATGTATTGACTATGTGCACATTCATCTTTATGCGAAATAAATAGTAAGAGATGTGTGTCACTCATGGTCCAGTATAATATTTTACTAAACGTATTACTAAGGGTTTCAAATTCTAAACACATTCCGGGTTGGCAGCTTGAAGCACACCAAAATGATACGATCGTAATTTGAGGAGAGTGAGGGGCGCGGCTTGAAAACTGCCGGCAGAGACAGAGAGCGGGCGGTTTTGTACAGAGACAGGTATAGGGCTGTCTAGGCGCACATACGTGTTGAACCGGTGAAAATCAAGAACGTGGCGAAATTGCTGTACGACTACAACTTTGCTTACAATTCCGAGTTCGTACATGAGTTGCCGTACAGTACTGCCGTGATCTTTGTTTTAATTTAACTTTCATTAGTTATTTATCTTTTTCACTTGTATAACAGGACACACATTAAAAAAAGAATTGCATAACCTCGGTTCCAAGATAGGTTGAAAAGTGACGCTGAATGGTTATATTACATCAAGAACACAGTTCATTTGACTGTTCCTAGATGTCAGTAAAACTGCCTAATATGTAAACAACCATACATGAGCAGAGCCTATTACACGAAGGGCGTACGACAACCGATTAATTCCAGTCATTCCACCAGAAAGGAGGTACACTGATTGTGTTGTCTGTAGCTCTGCCATGCCTAGACGGTCAATACCGCAGACTGATCGTATCCGCATTGTTTTGCTGTGTCAGGAAGGTCTCTCATCAAGGGAAGTTACCAGACGTGTCCGAGTGAACAAAAGTTATGTTGTTCGGACACGAAGGAGGTACAGAGATACAGGAACTGTCGATTACAGGCCTCGTTCAGGCCGCCCAAGGGCCACAAGTGCAGTGGATGACCTCTACTTACGGATTTAAGCTCGGAGAAATACTGAAAGCAAAGCCACCATGCTGAATAATGCGTTTCGTGCAGCCACAGGACGTCGTGTTTCGACCCAAACTGTACGCAATATGCTGGATGATGCGCACCTGCACTACCGACGTCCATGGCGAGGTCCACCTTTGCAACCTAGACACCATGCAGCGCGGTACAGATGGACCCAGCAACATGCTGAATGGACCCGTCAGAATTGGCATCACATTCTCTTCCCAGATGAGTGTCGCTTATCCCTTCAACCAGACAATCGTCGGAGACGTGTTTGGAGGCAGTCTGGGCAGGTTGAATGTCTTAGACAAACTGTCCAGCTAGTGCAGCAAGGCGGTGGTTCCTTGAAGTTTTGCGGTGGCATAATGTGGGGCCGACGTACACCACTGGTTGTCATGGAAGTCGCCGAAACGGCTATACGATACATTAATGACATCCTCCGACCTATTGTGCAAGCGTAACGGCAGAATCTCGGTGAGGCATTCGTCTTTATGGACGACAATTCTCGCCCTCATCGTGCACATGTTGTGGATGCGTTCCTTCATTATGACGACATCGCTCGCCTAGAGTGGCCAGCATGTTCTCCAGGCATGAACCATATCGAACATGCCTATGGCTTACATTGAAAAGGGCTGTTTTTGGACGACGTGACCCACCAACCAATCTGAGGGATCTACGCCGAATCGCCGTTGAAGTGTGGGAAAATCGGGACCAACAGTGCCTTGATGAACTAGTGGATAGTATGCCACGACGAATGTCAGCACGCATCAATGCTCGAGAACGTGTTACTGGTTATAAGAGGTACTGGTGTATGCTGCAATGTGGACCACAACTTCAGAAAGTCTAGGTGTATGATTTACAACGTGCAATGTGTGGTTTTCATGAGCATTAAAGAGAACTGAAATATTAGTTGTGTATTTATCTCTTCTATTTAAATGTAAAGGTTCAGGCGAGGTGACGCAATACTTTTTTTGTGAGTGCTTTAATAACAGCCTGCAAAAAAAAGCACTTAAAATAATTGATTCAACTACTAAATGTTGATGTGTTTGGGTTCTACTCTACGAGCAAAAAGTAGTAAGACTCACTTATTTATGGCCTACTCTAAACCAACGACGAAATTCGATCACTGACGTTTAAATTCCCAATAATTTTTAAATAGCCCATCGTACAGTCAAGTGGGTTTACTTTTCCCACGTATGTTAATAGCAACTACACAGTTCGTTTAACTTAAATCAACATTGTTAAAGCTGAACGTACTGTAATGCTACACTTCAGGAGTGGCGAGTACTACACTACAGTGGTCACTTACACATTGAAATATTTAAAAAAAAATAAACAATATAGGATAACAAAGTTATCATTATTTGTAAAATACTTTTTAACTACGTCGAAGGAAAATACTATCATCAGTACTTGAGTTTTAGCGAAGGATATTGTATGTATATGAAATATTTTAATATATTAATAAAATATTGGTTAGTGTTGAAACATAGCCAATAAAAATTACCATATTTCTCTGATAATTTTTTTTCATTCGTAAAAATAATTAAGACAATTTGTAAACGTATTGATTCATAATAATTTATTCTTTTTAATGGTTGACGAAACACGAGTTACGAAACATTTCAGTTTCGTATTGTGGTGTAAGCACTTTGCCAAGACACGGGTTTCGAAAGATGAGTTTCCCAAGCTAAACTTTTGAGCGACAGTATATTTGTACGTTTTTAAGGATATTTGTTTAAATTAGGAAATGTTACTAAAGTGTGAAAACAAATCAATGTTATCGAGATGTTCAAGTACAACAGATTTCAACATAACTAAAGTTCCATTCAAATGGGTTAATGAATGAGAAAAATTTGATATTTCAATAATTAATTATCTATTTATAACTCTTGACCAGTAAGAGGCGTTGGAATTGAAATAATCGGGACATAGCGTAGGGGTGGAGAAAACGGGAGTGGCCGGAGAAAACCTGCAGATAGTTGCAACGTCCGGCACGTTTGAATCACGGGGCTAACTGCTGGGTTTCGAAACGGGATTCTTACTGTGACAGACGAGTGATCCGAACACTACCCCGGAGTGTTCCTTAGACGTAGAAGAAGAGAATATTTTGAGAATTTGACCATTAATATTCAGAAAAAGAGCTATTAGATATCAGCAGTTGTATTGATGCCCACATACTAACCTCCTAAAATTTTAATTCTTAAAAATTTCACTACATTTTCTGGGCGTGACCGATTGACAAAATAACTGCCATAAAAATTCTTCAATTTACTTATTTTAATCAGTCTTGAAAGTGATTATTGTAAATTAATCATTGAGTACTTTAACGAAAATAGGCGATTTAAAAGTAGTGACAGTGCAAATCTAAAACAGAGCGTATAATTTTGACTGTGTTTAAAAGTAACAGTTTCACCCAAAGAAATATGTTTCATTTTATGTGTGGTAACTAAAAGTAATAATTCTTTATTCACCTGAAAATTATCTTGAAGCAGTATGTGGATGTTATGAAAATAATCGTGCGTAGCTTTATTAAGAATTTATACTAGAAGACTACCTATGGTTTGATAAAAAAAAATCACAGCTGGGAAGAAAACTACCCTGCTTATAAAACCCACGTATTGTGTTAGTGAAAAGGGGGAAGGGAAGGAGAAGAAGGGAATCTCGTATTTTTTTTTTCGGCAAGATGAAAGGACGAAACACTCTGCCGAAGACAAATTGATACAAGAAAATGGAGCGGACTGAAAGTAATAAGGTTTTGGTTCGCCACTATAACGGATGACTTCTCGTCGGAAAAAAAGTCTCGTATTTCAGACCATTCAACATAAAAAACTATAAAACGTAAGGGTAAAATTGGATTCAAAATTTCTTTTTATTTCTGGTCGCGAACAAAAAAGTTTCATTAAATTTCTTTAATGGTACTCACGTCATGTGGATCAGAGATGAGGTGATAATTTGTTTGAATTGTATCTTTAATCAGCATTAACAATTTATTTCGTATGAATTTTAGGACTCATAAAAACAATTAAAAAATAACACAATCATGTTTTGCTGTTCCCATGTTTGCATTGTTTAACTTTTCGCACAAGTATATATTTTTTTAATATGAAGCTTGTTATCTAGTACGTGGCATAAAATAATTATCTAGGACAATACATGAAAAGTGTTATTTTGAAAAATCTCCGTCAATTTCACCAGCAACAGTTACTTACTACTTAATAAAACTCAAACACTGACTAACTAACTAACTTACAAGTCACATCTTAAACCGGCGGTTCTGAAAACATGAGACTTTGCACATCTTATATAACATTGAGTAGTATGAAAGGAATTTTGATAATACATCCCTTAAGGGGGTTAAATAAGGTACGAGAGCTTGTATATGAATTGCATTACTTTTGAAGCTACCTAAGAATGATGATAATAATAATAAGAAGAAGAACAAATCGGTCACGTTACAAAATAGAGCTGTTGATATAATAACACAGTAACAAAAAACGTATCACGAAATTTTTAACTGGAACCTACATCGATAAATGACTTATATTGGACAGTACAAAAGTCTATGTACCTCGAATTCATTAAAATGTGAATTCCGTTTTGAAACACTTTACGCTACGTAAACTTTCTTATTAAATTAAATTTTGAGTTTGTAATAGCACAGGTCACACACATACACATACTGTACACTCTATACAAAACATGTTCAAAAGACATAATATCAAAATAGCAGTTAGGATGTCATATCCTTGCTTAGATTTTCAAAATAGCAGTTAGGATGTCATATCCTTGCTTAGATTTTCGCCAACCAGTAGACATCTCGGAAATTCTATCATTATTTAACAAAAGTTTTCCACATTTTTATCGGAGTATCTGTTTACTGAGACGCAATAGTTCATAGTTATCAGCATGTTCTCTTTTCACTCCAAAAATTTAAAGTCAGTAACATCGGAAATGTCATACTCTAATTCACCATACGAAATATTTTTCTTCTGAACGCAAAAAAAATGCCTGCAGCATTGCTGTTTCTTAGGTCACCATTTTTACTTGTTAACCTATTGACTATGCTAAGTGCTCTGCGAACACTTTACGTTTACCATCGAACATGTATAACAAGTTGCATCTTTAAACAAGTTATAACATAAAGCTCTAACCTTATGTCGGATGTCGCAAAACTAGTAATTTTAAATTCCTAATGACTATTGAGGCGCGCGCTTGCCGGGATATATTTTTGTGCCATTGAGGCATGCATGCAGGGAAGTTATTAGAGTGACTAATGCACACACGTCAAGTAAACTCTACCACTTCTACACTGAAAAAAATACTTATTAGTCACCACAAAATATTTTGTTGTAATGGACCTTACCAAATTTTTTTTTGTAGTGACAACAATTTTTTGCTGTCCCCAATAAAGTTTTATAGTGACTACAAAACAATTTTGTAACAGCTACAAAATTATGTTGTGAGGTCCACACTGACAAAATTAGTTGTAGCCACCACAAAACTATTTTTTCTGTGTTCATCTACATGTAAGCCGCCGAACCGCCGTGCAGTGTGTACGGCGTTACGTCTATACAACTGTATTTGTATTTAAAATTCTGCACTAAAATAATGTAGATAATGTGTTGATGTGATGATTAGAGATGATGGTATATCGCGAAAATGTTTTGTGCCAACATATCCTTGAAAACACTGTAGTATCTTGTGACATGATGCATGATTGGGTTATACACGACTGACACAACGTAGCTGTCTGCAGAACATTAACAGGCATGCAATATTACAATAGCGGGATTCTTATTGGCTCAGTGAAATTGGGCAACAGCACGACATACAACCGGTAGCCAGTAACCTTTTCATAGGTTGGACGTTTGTTGAAACTCAGCAAACAGTTAAGTTTTCCCGCGATAAATCATCATCTTTAGTGATGATAATGTGATGATTGTTTTTTTCCCGCGATATCCACATAAAGCGCACATTACGAAGGTTTACAGAAAAAATATTTTTTTTAAACACTTTACAGCGCAATTTACGGACTGTATGAGCAGGCGCAGTAAAATTCAACTTTTAACTAATGGTTAAAGAAGTACATTTGGAAATGATGATTGTAAAGACACACAAAAGAAAATGCTAACACTCGCATATTAACTTTATTAACAATGTTGTCTGCAAAGAAAGTGCTAAGTTTTTAAATGGGCGTATAAATTATTATATGAAAGAAATTTTTATATTAGAAGTGACAATTCAACCTGAGTTCGTGTAAACTATAGTCCCATGTTCTAAACAGAGACGTGAAACATGGTAAAGAACACAAGGAATGGAGAATGGTATGCGCAGGTCTACCATGCACATCAGCGCGCAAGTGTACCATAACCGGAAAGGATGTAGACAAAAGCGTAGTTAAAGTTGAGGTGTTAATGCGTGCGTGAAGCATAAAGGAAATCGAGGACAGTATAGGACTGCAGGTGTGAGTGTGTATTGTGAAGACATGTGGGATCCGTAAATAATCTCAGCGTTTCAGCTAGAAAAGTACCCTAATTGGTAATTGAAGAAATCTGAGTTCCATAAAGAAAATAATTGCTATACAAAGAGCTGCAGCTGTGACAGCCTTCTTTAGTTTCATCGGCTCCACTGTGTGTGTGTGTGTGTGTGTGTATGCGTGCGTGTGTGTATGTGTGATTCAAAAGTAAATTTCTAACGTTTATTTCTGTAGCCAATCTATACAATAAGCATCATTATGATCATAAGCTGAGAGCAGTGTTACCGCAAAATTAAACTCTGGACTGAAACACATATTAGCGTTTTGTATAATATGTACTACTGTAGAATTAAATTAATATTATAAAACACTGTTGGCACCATATTGTTGTGTGTGATAGTATGTCTAATTTGTGTATGTCATGCCGTAAGACGGTGACCCACTTGAATTAATATAAATGATTCGGTACAGGCCTACACGATGTTAAATACATGTGAGATTTACTTGTTAGATCTGCGGTGTTTTCTTACTTCGTTTAGTCTCCAAAATTTGTAAGAGTTTTAGGTGATACGTTAAGTTAAAAAAAAAATCGTTTCGCTTTTGTAATATTTCTAACGTAAATCATGAATGTAATCAATTATTAATTTGCTTTCCTCAACAATTTTAAGTTTATTCGGACTCTGTCTTCAGTTATAAAAAAAATAATGAAATGCTGAACACAGTTTACACTACTGAAATTGTATTTGAGCCACAGTTGGTATTGCTCTCCTTACAAAATATATTATTTGTATTCGTAAGGCAACATTTAATATGTCCAGGTGCACTTATAGTTACTTCACGCGTTTTCGAAATACACATTTTTACTATAAAAATTGTTAAGAGAAAAAGGAAGCTATGAAAACGAGATCAGCCTAATTGATAATGCGGGTTTGTGTGTGTGTGTATTACGATATTTCTTTGCTCGTTTACTTCTTTACACTTCGTCATTCCGTCCAAATTCAGCATAACGTTCGCAGTAGTTAATATTTCATCTTCGTAGGAGCACTGAAACGCGAAAATATCCTGGCGATGGTTTACTTATAAATTGATTTTACCATGAAATATAATATTTCCAAAAATTAAACAGTATTGTTTTAGCCAGTAACTTACTTTCATAATGTTTCGTTAATTTGACACTTATGTGAAACGATATTCTGATTAACTTGAAAAATAATACTTAAGTAATTTATAACAAAATCACCAGAACAATGTTATGAAATGGGTTATCTCTCGGTACTGAGAAAAACTATCGCCGTAAAAGTTAAAGGAATAGATCTCATTGTAATAATTCGATGCATACTTTTGAAAAGGTGGCTTTCAAATCGTTTTGGTAGAACCTCATTACGTCTCCTAATTTCATGGAAATGATAAAGCAAACTGTTTTGTTTATTCAAGCGAATTATTACCCGAGACACCAGTAAATTAAATATGAAGGCCTTTACGTCTAATCTGCAGCTCTTGCGAAGGATTTTAAATATGATCCGGATGCATGTGTGGACCTTCACAGCGTTGGTAAAATGTTTTAGGGTGTTGGAAGGGGGTGTCTGCCTGCCATACTGCAGTATGCGATGTGACCTGCAACACCCAGACGCCTTGCCCCGGCACTATTATTGACGCCTCAGGGGGTGACCTCTTCCACCCCTCCTAACCGACTCGTGGTGGCAAGCTCTCCACCTTGTAACAGGCGTGTTCTCTCACTTCGGGAGAGATTTAGTGCTGCCGCTCGGTTTCCGAGCAGTCCGAGAAGTTTCAACTCTTTGCGACTCGGGTACCTTCAATCCTCCCCCCCCCCCCTCAACACCTTATCCATTCTTCCCCTCCTTGAACTCTATAGAACGTGGCAGATATATGTCCTCGGGATTTACCTTCGAGGAAGCTCAGTCCGCACCCCTCCTTGCATAACGCAACCCGCGGCAAATCATCCCCATAAGCCATTCTTCTTGGGAACAAACCGCTCAGTTTTCCAGCCTTGCGCTTATCCCGTTTAAGCATAGTTTCAAAAGCGGTGGGGAAAAATTCTCCCATTCAACTAGTATCTTGTTCCTCGTGGGATTTCAGTTCTCAGCATCGATGGTAAGACGAATTTCTTTTGAACTCTGTGTGTAGAAGTCAAGAGATTTATTCCTCGATATGTTCCTCTGAAATTGCCAATCGTTGAAGCTTCCTCAACACCTGTAGGTGTCTACCGTTTAATTTTGTCAACATAAGAACGTTTTAAAAAATGTTGGAGAGTAACTTTCTGTTTATTAAAATTACCCTGACAGCTTGTTTTAAACATTTTTGAATTAATATCAGTATGAGCGAATGTTTCATAAATTTTCCTGAAAGTTCATAAATATTATGAGTTTATAGGGATACAAAAGAAAATTTTCAGTTCCTCAGTGCTTTTCCCATTCATAACACCGAAATTCCTTGAACGAACTAGAAACCGTAATTTTATTTTACAGTTTTTAGGCGAGTGCCGTTAAACGATACACAATATCAAATAAATTATAATTATTTTCATAAAGTTTTACTTAAAAGTAAATTATTATATAGAGAGTTGTTTTGTATTGTGTAGTATTAATGTAACCGAAATTAGCTCTGCGTTAGAAAATTATTTATAAAAAATATTCGATTACCACACATTTTCCTACAAATCTAGCAGATTTTTTTTTTAAATCACAACCATGCAGTCAGAAAATATAATTACAGAATACAAAAAAAATACAATTAGGAATTAAGCCAGGCTACTAATTAAAAAGAACTGAAATACTTAAATACTAAGGCTAGCACAGCTACGACAGAACAGACAGTAAAAGTTTTGAAACTCACTGAACTGTATGACACAACGACGGAGATGCAAAACAGGGCGAAATACAATGACGGCAGCTCAAAAAGTCAAAATAGAATTTCCTATGGCAAGATTGTTGCAGTGATACAGTAATTTACATCTCCCCTATCTAGTCTTCAGTAGACTTAAATCTGCGAGCCTATGTCCAAACAAGAAAAGGTTATGACAGGCTCTTATAAAGAAAACTTACAGTATTTCTCTCTCTTTGTGACATAAACGTTGTGGTGTCTAGACTTGTGTGCGTTTTTCTCTTCGCCTGAGTGTTTGGCTACGAAGTATAAGTTTTATGTCCTAAGCTATTCAGTTTTTAATGCGAAGTATTACTCATTTCATAAAAATTACTATCAAAAAAATTTTAGTAAGCTATTGAAAATCCTTGAGAGGTAAATGTCTAGTATTTCATGTATATATAATTTGACATCAGCATTAGCCTCATTTTTCGTGGTAAATATTTTGTTTAAATTTTTGTTCTCTGAGATAGCATAGTACCGCAGTGACTCGTGCGTAATATTTCACTAAATCATTCAACCCATGTCAACAATTTTTCAAACAAACAAAATTGCACGAACTCGCATGG
This sequence comes from Medauroidea extradentata, assembly GCA_003012365.1. Taxonomy (NCBI): domain Eukaryota; kingdom Metazoa; phylum Arthropoda; class Insecta; order Phasmatodea; family Phasmatidae; genus Medauroidea; species Medauroidea extradentata. The sequence goes on from PNEQ01092247.1 coordinate 35,223, forward strand.
GGCATTAAGGTCCCCCATTAAAAATTTTAACGCACGACCTAAGCTACGTTGACAACGAAATTATGAAAATTTTCTACAAAGTAGTATATTTTAAAAAAATCACTTATGAATTAAGATATATTTATGTTTATTCTATAAGCTGCGGGGCAGCAGTAAGAAAATACAAATATTTTCCACTCTTTCCTCGAGTATACTAAGATTAATTGTATTATTTAGGGTACCATTTTTCTCATAATTGTTTCTACTATTGTCAGTCTTGTAGAGTTAACAGACAATTCTCTATTGTAAGAAAAACACTTTTACTCTTTTACTGAATCGATTGTTACTTCTACAGAACATATTGCTGTAGGAACATTCCCGACAGTAACCAACAACCAAACATTAATCCAGTTATGCCCCAATCAACGGTGCTAGAGATCCTGGGTTGGGTTTGAATTCCGGCTCGGGCATGGACGGATTGTTGTCCTTTCGTCTGTTCACCCTCATCGGCACTTATGACCTTGTTGTTAAGTGGCCGTAAAAGCTCATCCCTTTAATTGAATGATAGTACCTACAACAACCCTATTTTCTCAGAATATTACAGGATGAGACAGAAAGGAATGTATTATGTTTACGTGCTGATACATTATGAAAATGTAAGTCGAAAACAAATGTATCAGCTAAGCTCGTGTCTTAGTGATCCTTGTTCCTTTACAGAACTGCCTAGAATGTAACTAATTTATGTAACCTGGAGATTTTTAACTTCTTATGGAATAGTTGAAATACAAAAAAATGACTAGCTAACGTTGGCTAAACTTTGTGAATTGATTCTAGATTCTTTTTGACAAACATATCTTCAGCGTGAGTAAATCATTAAAAATTATAAATTTGTTATTATCAAATAATAATACATCACTGCGCCAACGTACGCTCGCATAAAAGATCAACATTGAGGAGAAATGTTGTGATATTATGATATTATGCTAATTATAAATTATCAAAAATTACTAAAAATCTTTATACCAGCAGCGTATTATGATCGGACCAGCTACAAAGTCTTATTACCTTATCAATTACTCTAAGCCCCAGACATACTTATAGTTTGTATTAATGATGTACGTATTCAATAAACCTAACTAACAAGCGTGTAACTTAATCAAATAAACAAAAAAATATATGTAATTCTGTATGGTTACAAGCAAACGAATTTTGCTGCATACTTAAACGTTCCCAGGTATTTTTTTTAAGCAATGGGTTAGACATTGTAAATTATACACTTTCAAATGCCTTCTAGGGAACAACATTTATACATTTAAACGTCTTCTCCAAACGATTTCGTTTCCCAGTGCCATGTAACCTGACATTGTGTACGTGACTTCAGCACAGTGGCGGAAAGTTGTGTCAAAAGGGCGGAGGGAGTAGTAGGGGAAGTAATGTAAAATCTTTATGGTTACAGAAAAATTCCTAGTTTTTGTGACAAGAATTGCGCAGGTCGGACACTGTCCGTAATGTTTAAGAAGTGTTCTGGTCAGTGTTGGAATAGTAGACCTCTTGTATGTATGACTTGTTATTCAAAATGTATTGAAATAAATATACATTAAATGTCATTAGAACTTTTATAAAAATCATTTAGGTGTTAATCGTTCGGGCCCGGCAAAATTGAGAGGCCGGTGTAGGGAGATGCCACAAGGCAATTAATTGTTTTGTTAAGTACATTTACGTAGCATGTTAAAATTTAGAGATAAAAAGTAAAAAATTTAATTTTAAGTATTAATTGATTTTTTAATGCTTGCTCAGTGCCCTCCGATTCTCCAGTGAGTCAGTGACTCCTTCCCTTCGATTCAGCACCCCGCATTGCAAGCCGCCGGAGTCATGCAAATTTTGGGACTTCGAGTAAGGTTGAAGGAAGAGAATGAAATTTGGAGGGAAATTTTAAAAACTTTGGCCATTTATCGTAACTACTGTGTCGCTATTGTTGCAATGACTTTGTATCCATGTTTTCAGGGCGAGTACATGAAGCTGATTAATGTACAGTTTTTTGATCCACATAGAAAAACAGTAAACGATATGATTGAGCAGTTATTACAAGGTTATTGCTGAGATACTTTACTATAAGGTTGTTAACTATTTTCTAGAATCGTTTTGTTCTCATTTGAAATTGTAGCCTATATTTATAGTTTTGTAATTAAATGTATTTTTTTAAATTATTTTAATTGGTTTACCTTGAGAGTGGTGGCTTAGCAAATAACAGGCAAATTAACATATGATTAACCGTGTGTAAGGACGAGTGACGTCATGTGAGATGGCGGAAAATCATAAATCCTCTTCCAAACTCTTTTTTTTTGTAACATACATCCATATGGTAAACATAATTTTTCACGATTTTTACAAGCAATATGGTTCACAGCTACACTAGTTTTCCAATAAATTCACACAAGTCTATCAAATGTACCTACGTATTTAGTAAACATAAATAAATTAAAATAATTTGTTATAATCGATTTCGTATACATTTTGGTTTCAATGTCAGTATAGTTTTAGCTAAACAGGGGTGTTAATTAGTTTAATTTGCACAAAACTGTTTTCATTAAGCACCTCACAGACCATAATGCAATTTAACACTGAAAGAATGTATCCTTATGTTATTTTCTCTTTATAATGTTCATAAGTTTTATGATATATATATATATATATATATATATATATATATATATATATATATATATATATATATAATGCAATAACTTCTAAAATGTTTGTATTTAATTTATTTAACAATAATTTTGACAAATGTAGAAGAAGCATAATGGTTTGCTGCCGATGGTAAACAGTTCCAAAAAGTTGTAGCTTTAAGCATCTGTTTGACAAGTATTTAAATTCTGTTGAAACTTTAAAAAAATATATATGTGTTTCATAAATTACTGCTGAAAATATATACTAGAGTTGTACCAAGCACCAACTTAACATCCTAACATTTTCGTTTCACAAAAAGTCCTGTTTTACGTGTTATTTTTAAATAATTCCGTCGTTCATTGTGGGGAGCTTTCAACATCAGGTTTACTTGTACGTAAAGCTCTGACGATGAAAACATTATTCTGTGTTTAACACGACGTGGTCGCGTGTTTACGTGAACGCGCTGGAGGAAAACATGCTGGTTGTCGGGCTGCATCGTAACCCGTTTTACGGCCACTATCTCGTGTCTCTATCTTTTCTGTTTTTCTGCCGCTTACTTGAAAATGTACGAGCGGACCTGCCCGTGGAGTGGCTCTGTAGTCACCGAATATCATTTCTGACGCCAACGTTACATCCAAGTTCCTGCCGCCTGTTACAACTATTACACGATCATATCTTCCAGAGGCGATTATACAAAAAACGTTACTGCGAGCAAGGGGTGGTAATAAAATGGCATCCTGTACGACAAGGAAACAAATGCAGTAAGTTAGAGTGAGTCTGTGATAAAAAAGTTGGAGAAGGGATGTTCCCTTGACCAGCCCTAACATATTTTCTTCACTTGTTATGCAAAGGTTACTATAAATTACGCAGATAAATATGTTACCGGAGAAATGTAAGTACCTTTAATAACCTTCCTTTTGGTAGTCTGAACCTTTTTTCCCTTTTCAAGATAATATCTTCATCCATACGATATCCGAACGATTACAGGCCCGATCCTCGTGGTTGGGATTTTAAAAGTAGGGACGGAAAGAGAAAATGCCAGCAGGGGAAGGTTTTATTTCATTCCGAAAAAAAAAGTCTCGCTGTAAACGAATGCGCAGACTTTGGATATGATTTAGGAGTGAATTATTTATTACAGCTAGAAACGTAAATGTTTTAAGGGAAACGAGCAAATAAAGCAAATACTTTAAAACATCACTTTACATTCTTGTAACCCGTTGATAGAAAAACCACTTAAAACATATTTTACTTGCATCTAACCACAATTCAAATATCACTTTTGTATTTAATCCAAAAGTTATCGTCCCATATGTTAAGTAATATTTAATTTTTAAAATTGCGTAATGAATGTGTGGTACACATACGCACGTATGTACGTGTACAAAATCACCGTATGGTATTGGTTATTGTGCTGATTAGTAATTTGTTGATATAGTCAAATACATTTATGTATTATACAGTTATAAGAATTTTTATATATTTAAGGCGTTCAGCTTTACTATAGGTACCCTCTATTTTCGCATCTATGAAATACATTATTTTATCCGATTATGTTAGTCTACAGAGTAAGATACATTTTTACGAAATGAGACCATGTAACACATAGTTCAATTGTTAGTACAGTAGTTTTCACTATTTTCAACGACTTCAAATTTTCTTTTGTTAGCATAAAGACTTGAAACTTCATGTTAAATTTTATCGGTAAAGACTGTAAAAATACATCACTACTAAATAAAAACGTAATAAGTTTTTAATAAAAAGTTATTGAATACCATGGTAAATATAAATGCAATACCGGTATAGAGTAGCAGATATACTTTTTTAACTATATAATAAGTTTTTAAATACGTTTTTTATGTAGTCTGATTAAGATCGTTGAATCGACACAAATATATCAATATAATATTACTGAATTCGGTAGCGCAGTACGATAAATTCCGAAGTGAATTTACAATCATTCGATACATCATTCTCTACCGTGTTAGATCAGTCTGGGGTAACTGGATAAAGCGAAGATGACAGAAATTTCGTTACTCTATGACGAGTAACTTTTTTTCTGCAATTAAAAAATATACCGCACATAACTCGAGTAACAAAAAAGTACTATAACTATTACGCCGTAACTTCCCAGTTTTGGCTCAGTACGTGCATTGACCGAAAATTAAGTACCAGTACACGTCGTTTTCAAATCATTCTCAGCCGCTCGCATAAAGAAATATTGGCCAGTTTTCGATGTTAGGAAAAATAAGTTTATCCAACATTTGGACACCCAGACTTCGCAATCTTATAATTTATACAATGTTTGGTTACTACTATCTATAATTGAATACTGGAACGCAAAACGAACTGTACAAAACCGTATAAAATAGACGTAGGACATTGCGTTTTTAAGTAATAATCTGAGAAAGGTATACAATTTTTACGTAGTAAATTAATTATTTTTAAATGGCCAAATCAATACACGCTGTGTACCTATATCGCAAGAAATCAATATAATTTGAACCATCTGGGTTGCAGTAATATTTCACTAGCACACAGAAAAGTTTTCTTATTGGTTTTCATCGTAACATATTGTCGCAATTCAATATTTCATAAATAACTCTCTAAGTACGTACGTCTTTATAAAATGCACCTAGCTTTGAGAAATGTTGAGAACACGGGAAACAAATGTACTGCCCACGGGATTACTACTTACGTACTTTTAGGCACTACGACGTTAGGCATCATGCTCTTAGACATTGCGTCGTTAGGCTCTACGCTGTTAGGCTTAAAAATGTTAGGCATAATGCCTTTGGAAGATTTAACATCGTATACAGAAAATATTATTTTCTGGCAGGTATAAGAATTTAAGCCTTTCCATATTTTATTTTAATTCGGCATGATTACATCCTGTTTGGAAACGTTTCAAAGCTACAAATGCTTTTATGTAAGCAGCGAAAGAAACATCAGAAAGCCTGTATCATTTCTTAGACACATCTTCATTGCAGTTCTATACCCAGCTTCATTAAGAGTGGTATTTGCGCAAATGACCCAACAAGTTAAAGCAATGGCACGGGATTAATTCTTGTATCGATTACTTTTTTTTTTTACTGTTTTTCATAGTTTTCCGAAATCCCTCCAGATAAATGCTGATGAATGCTAAGGTGGTATATTTATGATGAAGACACACGTACGAAAATATTTCCCACGTCTTCTCGCTAATATACATAATTTTGCGAATCTTGTCGCTCCTTTTACTAAACAAAGTGTAATTTGTGATGTGTTGCGCTTGCGAACAATTTGAATATTTTATTTAAACAGGGGAATTGGCCTGCATACTACACTATTTTAGAAAAAATTGCCAATCAAGACGAAAAGAATTCAAGACAAAATCAGTCGTAGTAACGGTATTTATTCACGTTATGTGTGGATGGTGGAGTACATTTCTCGTACAGAAATAGTAGTCCTTAAAATACTAACCATCAGTTGAGCTAACATAATTCCATCTCGAACTACTTTTATCCTTCGCATAGATTATTTTTTGCATTATATATATTTAATTGCTCCCCACCAAATATCTAACACCAAGGATTCGTGATGTCGGTATTCGTCGAACAAACTGATCCCATTTTGTTAATCAAAATTAGCTTTAGTAAAATATTACTATTGTTCCATTAAACAAATAAACATTTTCAAACAACGTATGTTGTTCTGATTATATTCACAAAATCTTCAATTTTGATAAGTTTACGACACGTAATTATTGTGAGCAAATTATATAAAAATGGAACAATATTTTAGAACGAGCAAAATAAATTTTAATGCCCAATCATTTTGAACATTTTAAGAGAAATTTCAACATTGCTTGCTTCTATAGTGCTCGTAATGATTGCACACTCGTGCTGATTCCAAAAATGTTAACGTCATTATTAAAAAAATTGACATAGTCAGTGAAATGGGGAGTAATGATCACATATTTATTTTTAAAATATAAGTAAGCAAATTCTTTGCTTTACGATGCGGTTATAGAGAAATTTACCTTGTATTAATGGCGACACACTTTATCACTTTATTCGTTTATAATTAATAGCATGGGGACCTTGGTGGCGCAGTGGCTAGAATACTCGCCTCCCACCAACGAGATCCGAGTTCGATTCCCGGCAGGACCAGTCCCCAGATTTTCGCACGTGGGGATCGTGCCAGACTATGCCGCTGGTCGGTGATTTTTCTCGGGGATCTCCCGTTTCCCCCGCCCCATCATTTCGGCGATGCTTCACACTCACATCATGTTAAGTGATAACCAAAATCTCTTCTCTAATTAGTAGCATGCACTCAACACAATGTGAACTACATAACAATATTACAATTTTAAGCGCACAAATTCCGGACAAATAAGGTTCAGGAACTAAATAAGCGAGAGTCGGAACGCAAGCTCATACTGACTTGAGCGTTGAAGGGCGGGGCTAAGCGAGCACGACAATTACAATATAGTTCGTAGCAGCAGGCTGAAGCAAAATCAGATGCTTATGTTTTAATGCCACTTTTTGACTACGACGGTTTGTGGCAATGATAATGGCTAATTAATGTTCTGTGCTTGTAAACAGTTCACATACGATGTACTGACAAATTGGTGATTTTCAGACTTTCATTCCGAAACCGTTCGGTTCTTCAAGCATATTCTGGATCCCCTTACAAACAGGACTGTTGAAATAGAATGTAACTAAAATTGTACTTACATAATGTTTGGTTTACAAATATAAAAAATAAACTGATAGTTCAACTGGTAATCAAGTACATCAATGTTTCCGTGATGATGCCTGGGCAGACTGAAAACAAGAGAGTAAAATTATTAATTTATAGTGTATGTAGTGAGATAATCATTAAAAGCTGAGTAACCAAAGTAACTGGGACATTGTCTACCTCAGAATAGTACGATACGGAAAATACAGTCGGTTGTGGGAAACCATTTAGATGAAAATGTGCAGCGTCAACTACGTTTATTCGTGTTGACTATAAGGACACGAGTATTTCGCGTATTCATCTGGCAACAGCCTAGACTTCTCAGTTCTATACGTGTACCGGCTGAAGCTGAATATCCATTGGTTTCTAACAGTACAAACGTATAGCACGTGATATCTCCACTTCTTTCCTCGTTTACCACTGACTTGCTGTCGTCAAATGTGTGTTAAAAGCGCTTTCGTCTAATCACAGAAGGAGGAGTGAAGAATACGTTATTGGCGTTCTACCTGACCTAGAATTAATACGAAAATTAACCATACCTCTAGTGATGACTAAATGCATTAAAAGTAACACGTGCTGGAAATGAATACCAAGAATGCCAACTTACAGTATGCTTATAATATATAATTTTATAAACTGGGCTTGGTGTGGAAGGGATCGTAAGTAATGCGGCATGTGTTCTCGACAGAAAGTACAAAGTATATTTAGGGCCCGGTAGTTTCCGTGAAAAGATTTTTGCAGCACTTTGTTTCAGTGTCTTACGTGCGCACCTGCATCTCTGTATTGTGATCAGTGATTGGATGCCATAACATACAACGTCTGGAGGTTAAACCCGCAAATCACAGACGTGCTGTGCCTCAGTTATTCATGTACTGATTGGCACAGTCAAATGAATAATGACTATGCACAAAAACTCTGCCAATAATCGTGAAGTTGAGCTGCAGGTGTGCACGTAAGGCACTGAAGCAAACTGGGGCAAAAATCTTTTCGCGAAAACTACCGGGTCCAAGGTATATTCCAAACGGTAGTTAACTTAATAACTTTTTCGGCTCACTTTTGGACACAGAAATTATAGGGAATTTTTATACGATATTTTTTCTGTGTCACCTAGGATAATTCAGAATATCATTAGCTGGGATACTAACGGCCTAGTCTATAATTTGCAAACTAACCAACAAAATATTATGCGTCACATAACAAAAAAAAAAAAATTTAGTTGGTACCAAGTATTATAGATACGACAATTACAAAATAAGTAGGTCTTAATATTTTGCAAATGAGGATAGTCCATAGACCGACGTTATCAAACAATGCATACTAAGCAAGGCCAGTTAATTCCCTAACTCTTGAAGAAATACGACTATAGTATTAAAACATTATTTTTTAAATTTTTAATGAGAGGTTATAATTACTACACATTTGTAGACACTTGCTACGTTACAATGCTACAATATTTTTCTCTAGTTCGACAAGCGCTGGAAGTTTTTAAGTATATAGTTCCCGCGGTTTTGCATCAAATTTAAGCATTGGCGTGAGCTAATTATCCGCTGTTCCTTTGTAAGCAGCGTTTAAAACTACAATTAGCACAAATTCTTACGTGATGATAATCACGTATTTATAAGTTTAAAAACGTATTTAGGTAGGCAGTTGCCGTTGGCGGTACCCCTGGTATCTTCGGGGCAGTCTCATAAATAACTAATATTCATTTATTGGCCTATTTTAAAAAAGAAGTTCTACAGAATCTATAGCAAGTAATTTACATCTCACTAACTATTCACTATAAATTATTTACGACCAATTCTCCGAAGTTGTAACCATTTTATACTGCCCTTATACCTGAAGGTATTCTACGTATCAGTGACACTGAAACAAGCCAATTAACTACTAAGTGTGGTGGTTACAAGCGCATAACAGCAATACAGTCTTTAGACACAAAGCATTGACATGAATTACTTGATTTTTAATAGTCACTTCTAAGCAGTGACTTCAAAATTTTGTTGCCTGAATTTCCGTACTGTCTCTTATTCAAAACGCGATAATCCCTTTAGACTGTTCCCGTGAAAGCAAGCTGTAAATTCTGCTAGGTTACCCAAGTAAAGTTAGGAAAAATATTTTTTATTTTCACAAGCATAACACTCTTAATTCATGTGCAGCGGCATACGCTTTGTGAGAGTAGACTTCAGTTGTCTTATTTCGCTTGTAGGCTATTACTTTCAATTTTACGCTAGTAGGCTATTAGAAAAAAAATAGTAAACTAACCTACCTAATGAAACTTACCTATAGGTGATTCGGAATAAAGTGAACACTCAAAAAAGCCCTGATTAATTTATATTTCCTGCCAGTTTATATCTTTCCGCCGATGTAAACACAAATAATGCCACGTGCTTTTATTTACATAGGGTCGTGCAATGTTTACAACTACATTAAACTGCTCCGATAAATTTTACCTACAATATCTACTCATTAAATGCACGGGGGCTGAATGTAAGATATAAAAAAAGTAATCTTAGTTATAAATACCTGCGAGTTAATGTCTGGTTTCTGTCCATCGACTAATCTAAACAACACGCGCTATTGCCGTTACGTATCTCGTAAATGAGGGCATAATTTATTTGAATTTGTAACGCAAAACCGCCACTACAACAGACATGACACACGCTATTCAATAATTCACGTTTCGTTCAGTTCTACTGCCACGAACAACGACGACGCACTTCAGTAACAATAATTAACATATTTTCTTAACATGTGAAATAAAAAGTATGTTGTTTTTAGGCTGGCAAACGTAAAACATAATATACAGAATACCGATGGTTTCACATCATTTCGGCAAAGATACTCAAAGTAATTTCCAATACTTTTGAATGCGTATATACTCAAAACGGGCAAACGCACGCATATTATGCAACCAAATATGCAACTTGGCGGCGAGAACCTAACTCTGATGCCACCTGTTGGTGGAGTTTTGAACTGTCTGAAGCGCGGAGCAAGCGATAACGGCCACAGCGAGTCGAGGTCGACGATAGCGTCACATAATTATCGCGCCAATCGAGTCTAATTGTAATGTATGTATGAATGTCAATAAGATCATAAGTAAATATTTTGAAGTGTATTAAATACAGACAGGTCGAGTTCGTCATATGTTCTTTCACTAATGTTGTATTCAAATAGGAAAATACACGGAACTACGTACAATAAATCGCTACCAACCATACAAGCAGTAAAGTAACTCTTGTTAGTGGTGATGTATATGCAATAACGGCTA
>PNEQ01092248.1:0-45843 GCA_003012365.1 Medauroidea extradentata
AAGGGGAGGGTGGTAGTCAGCAACATCTTAATTACAATAAATGAATAATTGAAAGAAATAACAAAATGAAATTAAATTACTGTGAAGTATCATACCTATCCAGACTTGTCAATCTCGCTGCCTGTAGGCATGCATAAAAATAATATTGGTGATAGGGGCGAGAGTCCTGCTTATGGTACATTACATGTCGCCCTTAAGCGCATATGTATACGGGTGGAGTAGAATCAAGTGAGAAAAAAATGGCGGCTCAAACCCCTGGTGGCCATTCCTAGAATTAAATATATTATTTTTTTTTGGGGGGGGGGAATGGGGGAAGGGGGGGTATTATTCCAAGATGGTGGATGGATGTAAAATTATTTTTTAGATTTTTTTTTAATTTTTGAAATTTTTTTTTAATTTTGGGAAATTTTGGAAAATTTTGAAAGTGACGTAATCCAAGATGGCGACCGGAAACAAGATGGCGGCCACGGCTCCTCAGCTCCTCAGCCTGCAGCCTGTGCCCCAGAAGGAACTAAACCTATCTACTCATTTAGCACTGTACAATTATTTAAAATGGAAGAATAATGGTAATATATTTATTTTAAATAATTACAATGTACTAAAGTTACAAAATTGTCTGCTTTATTCGTCAAAACTTGCATTTATAAAACGCTGAACCTAACGTGCGGCACTTACAGGTCATGTAAGTACCAACGGTAAAGTGGACATCTTTTAAAGCCCTGGTTATTGTTTCCTTTAACAAATGTGTGTGTTGTAACCACTTGTTAATAACACAGCAATGTAAGTAATAAACACGGCGTGAAGATTATACTGTACTCAAAATTGAACATCTGAGGCCTTAATAAAATGCGTTTTTTAAATTATGATTCCAGACAAGAAAGTCATTAAAAAAGTTCACTTTATAGTTGACGGACTATAAGTAGGTAGATATCTTCATGGCGCGATCTTTGAACGATTCTTGCAATTGGGGATGTATGACAGACTGAAGTGATTCGTTCGATAAACGCCATTCCTAGCGAATGTGGAGATGCAGGGAACCCATAGCTACATAAAAGAACGAAACACAAAAAAAAAAACAACAACAAAAAATAAAATCGAAAAAACAACCTTAGCAAGGCCGAAATAAATTACTGTAGTCAACAAACATACAAATAATTCCGAAATATGAATATGTTTGGCAAGATACATATCGGATACCAAAAATAAATTAAAAAGGAAAAAAAACCAAACAGGTAAAGACCATACAAGGTGTATGAAAAAGATGACACAATGGATACATCCAGCGATGTAGACAAACGCGTAGTCACTAAGGCAAACCCGCATCCCGTGGAAGATAGTCTTCGTAAACTACCACTTTCCAAGGTTGGGCAGAAATACCTTATCGGCAAGGGGAACTACAGTAAAACAAGGCACGTGAGAAAACTTGCTATCCACTAATTCGACCTATGCCGTCCCTTGATACTCTGGTTGAGTCATTACCGGTAGATTCATGTTGTCCTGCGGCAGGTCACTTTGAAAGGAGTTCCAATAACATCGTGGGTTATCGTAAATGTCATATCTTCGACTGTGACTGGACTGCACTGCACTCCAGGAATTTAAAATAGCGATGGAAAACTCGAGAACTACTCCGTCATTTGATCAGCAATAGAAGGTATGATATTAAGAGAGTGTTGATGTAAAACTGTGTAAATAACATAAGTTTTCGCTCGTATTTTGCTTATTTTGGTTTTTATTATCTTACCTTTCGAAGAAAGATGAGGATTCTATGCACCGGTCTGGTCAACTAAAGATGTCAACAGCGCGATGGTAGGGTTGGTAAATACGAACTTAGGTTGGTAGACACTATACTATTGGAACATTTCTCGTAACATTGATCGTGAATATTGAATGTACCACGCATTCTTAAGTACTCGTGGAATATATCTGAAGTTATAGCAAATTGCTCCCAACGCCTTAGCTCAACAGTAACATCTGTACTTGGGGGTTTTCCAGTGCCCCTCACATTCGAGTAAAGTTTGGTGTGTGTTAGGGCACAACATGGATTCAACTCGTTCCAACATCATCCAACACTTCAGCCGTAACTTTTAATTTTTTTAATCGGCGTTGTTTCTATTTTACAACACTGAATCATATTGTATCACCAGAGTTCATATTACTAAATTATTCCGTGAAATACATGTCCGTTTGCTGAAATTCATCCAGTAAAAGAAGTACACTCTTGTTTTGTATCCGTTGGAGGAAAGAAAAACACTAAATGATATGGGCGATGCTGATAGCGAGTTAAGGCCATGCCCTTTAGTTTCTACTGGTTTTGCGAAAATAATTTTGTTTTAAGGTTCAACGAGAACAGATATAAAAAATATGTCAGGCAGTTTTGTTTAAAATGGTATTTGCCATATACATAATTTTTGAAAGCAAGAAATGATTCGGTTTCGACTATAAAATTCAATTAACCGGGATTTCGTTAATTATATAATTAGTTAAAACCATAGTGTTTAATGCTTTTAAAAATAATCAGCCAACATGGAGAAGACGATTTGAAACAAAACTGCAAAACATATTTTTGATATCTGCTCTAGTTTAGGCGTAAAAAATTAATATCGCTAAAAAAGTAGAAACTACCATACTCATGGGAGGATCACAAGAATAGTTGCGCAGTATATCGTAGTATTTTTTTTGTATAGTACTTTAAGGGGCGCCCTGTAAATATTTGCTTGAACTCAAATGAAAGCGTATATTTTTGTTTTGCTAACTAAATTAATATTTTTAATTTACTGCCATCTAATGGGCTTATCGCATTTTTAAAACCTAGAAGTGTGGTTAAAATTGAGTATTATTTTAATAAATAAAAACATTGAAAGGTAACCTGTTTTGAGTAAAAAATACTCGCAAGTTGCAACAACACCGTTCAAGGATCTTGTGTTGTCAAACCATAAATTATGCGGTATTTTAAAAGCAACAAATGTTCGTAAATAGTAAATAATTAAATCAACTAAATTTTCAGTTAGTAATTTTATGCACCATTGAACAGCGACAATTTAAACATTACATTGTGACGCGTCAAAAGAGTTAATGTACCTATATTTTTTGTATTAATTAAAAGTTGTTGCTTTAGCGATCGACTAGAAAAAATACTACACAAAGTTAACGAACAGAGGAGTCCAAAACAAGAGCTCAAATACTTCGTGAATATTTACTGCCAGCTGTAGCTATTGTTCCAATGGTGATTATTCCAGCTATTATTATAAACTTGCTGTATTCACTGCATGTGCAAAATGAGCAGTCTTTCTGGAAAACAGCGAAGAGAAAAGAGAGAGTTGTTTGCTTTAAAATAACTGAAATATGGTTTACAAGCAAGTATGTGACTCTGCGAACAATAACAGTTGTTTATTATTTGAATACATACTGCATGAAAGGATGAAACCAGAACAAAAAAGTATTAAAACTAAAGTATCGTTGACCCGAATTATATTGTTATGTACTGTAACATATACATAAACCCTAACAATTTTTTTTTTCATAAACAGGATCGTTGCAACAGCGGTGGAAAATATTGTATACTTACGAGAAGCATATTTTGACCTTTTAATTAGAGCTCAACAATATTATGAAATGCGCATATTTTCTGATTTAAATATTTAAAAAATACTTATTTTTAATTTTGTATATGTTCAGATTCATTAATTATACTTTTAAAATGGTAGCTCCTTTTATTTCTGTTGAAACGTGTTTTAAAACTTTTTTTTTTGTAAAAATAGACTACGAACAGATCTGTTTCAGCGTGCTCTCATAAATGCTACATTTTAAGGGCGCGGGTACAGCAATTTTCATAGTCATATTTTATTTTTATATTTGTACCAGATTGTTTTATTTTATTTTAGACAAAAATTTTGACTAAATTTTGCTCTTAAGAAATGTTTGCATCGCTCACAGTTTTTGCGTAATGACTCGTAAACGTCAAAATTTAAATTTTACGGTTTTATGCACTCCACTAAAACCATCTGGCATACCAAACTGAAAAAAAAAAAAATTCACAGTGTATAACGATGTTGTAGGCTGCCACTTGACACACATAAAATATAAAAAAAAATGCAGACATATTTTATTTTTTGTTTTATATACGTAGCCGACAACATTATTATTATCTGTGAATTTTTTTCAGTTTGGTATGTCGGTTGGTTTAAGTGGCGTACATAAAACCGTAAAATGCAAAATTTGACTTATACTAATCGTTACGCAAAAACTATGCGAGATACAAAAATTTTAGTAGATAAAGATTTAGTCATAATTCTTGTCTAAAAGAAGAAATATATATGTGGTACAGTTATAAAAATTAAAATATGACTATGAAAACTGCTGTATACCATGCCCTTTATAAAATATGTTTTGTGTGTGTGTGTTGGTAGCGAATGTTGTCCAACCATACTAACCGCAACAGAACACAATTGTAATGCATCAATGTTACAGAGCTTGTGAATTTCATTTTGCAGTATTCGAGGACACTCTACTTGATAAATTGTCGTTTTATTTTTCTAGTTTACAATGGACACAATAAGTAGTGGCGTTACACGAGAGCACTGGTTCCAAACAAATGTTTGTTTTGAAAGTTTAGCATTGAATTATAAATGTAGGTATACTTATCAGTTTACCTAATTCATTATTTTTGTATTGCCCATTTTTTAATTGCAAATAAATTGTACTATTCAAACGAGAACAAACATGCAAGTTTACCTTTAGGTTAAGTAACCTCTTCACTACATACACATAAATAACTCCGAGTATGCTGCAATATTATTTGTAAGGGTATGTTCATAACTTCTATGTTTTTTACATATTTCGAAAAACAGTAGAATCTACCCAGTTTTTCTTAGGGATGTAAAATTAGATCATTGTTTTGTATATGCCTAGAATATACCTTTGTGGAACCAGCATCGTCTTCTGACGTCACATTAATGGTGTCCATTAGTGATATTCATTAACAAAAACCTATTTTATAAGTAAAACTGGCCGACGTGTATTCTACGTTACTGCCAATATAAGAACAAGAGTATCAGAACGGAGATATAAGTAGTTGGCAACAACGTTACACAAATGTGTAAATTATAAACTCACTCTCAAAATAGTAAGGAACATTGTAATTTTGAATTGTTCTTTTACGTTAATTTTTCACAAAAAAAAGTGTTTGAATATAAAGAGTAAGATAAAGCAGTAGTTCTGCATGATCGTGGAAACTAAACATTGGATATATTCCTTATTAAGAAGACGTGGTAGATAAATACGCGCCGAGTTCTTCAATTGAGATCTACAATTTTTGAAAGTCAAAATAGAAAAACTACAAAACAACAATCCTTCTCAGATTATAGTTTTTGCAAACTTTCTGAGCAAAAATTTTTTTTCCTGCAAATTGGCTTCGACAATTCTTAACTGATGCTTTTAGCACTGAATTATTTGGCATGCACTCTTAAAGCTTCATTTTTCGCATTACAATAGCAGGATTCTTGTTAAATACACACTGAAGATGTAGTCAATATAATGGTTATATGTTTATCTAGACAACATTTTCGTTATTTCTCTAAATGAATGCATCAATTTGTGGTCATAAATCCACAAAAGTGTTGATTGCCTTTTTACAGCTACGCAAGGACACAAAAATAGTCGAAATATCACAGTAAGAAAAGTTCTACTCACGTTTAAGTACTGTAAGAGAAAATATATCACTATTGTATATGTTCATGTTTAGTGATACCTTTCTTTAAATTTTTACGTGTAGTATTTTATTATACAGCACGTTAAAATCACAGCATAAAGAAATAAACTGAATTACAAGGAGTTATAAAAAATAAAGTAGTTTATGATGATATTGAAATAAATGTGATTTTAAAGTCGATTTTCAGGGTAGCATTACTCACATTATATCAACTTGTAAGCGATGAACTTTCGTACAAAGGTCATTGCCATAGTTTAAATGTCTCGGCACTGCACAGTTTTAATAATGTTTTTGTGACAGAATACCAAAAATTATGTATAATCATTAAAACACCCTCCTTCGTTATCTGCATACCATTTACAAATCAGAAAGTCTCGTAGCCCATAGCAAAATATGCATTTTTTTGTGTTCTGGGTTAAACAGGCCGTTATAATTTGAAATACCTTACACAGAATAATTTAAAAAAAAGACAGAAAGAACGTATAAAACACGAGTTAACAAAAAACTTTTAGGCAAGCTTTTTTTTTTTTACACAAGGCTCTACGGGGGATGTTGGAAAAAAAAGGAATGAGCGTGTTAAATAAATGCGAGGGCAAAATTTAATTTTCTCCCCACCCCAAAGTTTGCCCGTGTTTGCTTTCTGGTGATGAGTTTTGCGCTGGCGTGCAGGAGACGCGAGATAACGCGGAGGATGTTGTTGAGAGCTCTAGAACGAAACTGCTCTTAATCCTCACGCAGCTGATGCTGGAAGTCGGCCCTCTTTAAGCTAACGTTGAAGTGATTACATGCAGCATCCAATCCCGCACATACCTGCAGATACACATTGTATAAAATTACCACTTCAATAAAAAAAATATGTAGCCATGGTCTTTACACATGTGCGTTAACACAAACTGTACTTTTTTTTATCTTTCACTGATATATTTTTAAAACAGCATACAAATCCAAGAAAAATATGTTATCACTTGGCTACGGAATGTGTGAAACTAATGTTTTCAACCACTCGACCAAACAGAAGAGTAATTATAAATTTGACAGCTATGTCTGTCTGTGATATCGGTTGTTAACTATTTTTGACGAAAATTGGAATATTTGTATTGTGTATTTCCTCACTTCTTCTTGGTTGCACTGGATATAAATGTTTTTTCTTTGAAGTGTGCACTGCTTCTTTCTTCGGTACTTTTTTACTCACTAAACCGACTTGGATTTGGTGCATATGTGTAAATACAATATGTCCTACAACAATATGGTAACCTGGACCTGACGCTGTTCACATGCGCTTTGTGTCTACTGTTGCGTGCCATGTACCTGGAGGCCGGTGGTCGGCAGCTGTTTCGTAGCACTTTGTGGACTGGCCCCTGAGTCATAGACCGGGCGGTTACGTGATGGAAGACACGCCGAAGCCACGTCATTCATACCTGTCCCAACTGCGTCTTAACACTACGAGGGCGGCCTACGTGACTCAAGTCATGTCCGAAACATGTGGTAATGTCTATTTTTAGACCCATGTAATTCGGGGAACCCCTGGAGTTTGGCCGGGGTATAAAAGCGCAGAATCGGCACATTTGGGGAGAGTTCGCTATTGGTCGTGCTAGAGGAAGGTGCTATGTTTGTGGAGAGGGACTGGTGAAGACATCTTGGTGACGTCAGAGTCTACTGGGAGGCAGCAGGTGGCTACCTTCAAAGCAGTGTTGGGCGAACCAAGAGGACTGCTGCGGCGGGCTGACAAGTGAAGAGGAGGTGTGCGACGGGAATCGAACCGAAGACCTCAAGAGTGAAGACAGCGGTGCACTCGGGGTGCTGCGCAGCACACGGCGATTCATCACCACTGCGGACTATTAAGGTTGTATGTACACTGTCACTATTTGAGAGACTGTTGATTGGCTATATGACTGAATTTTATTGTGATTTGTACTGTTTAGTTAATTGATGGTAGAAATTTGTTGTGCTTTAATTGTCAAAGTTAGTTAACTTGTCTGTGGTACAGGAGTAATTGTGTGCATAACTAATTGTGTTGTGAAAGTTACAGTTGATTGCTATTTTGTGTTGTTGTAAGCTTTGTGAGCTAGTAAATCAATAACTTAATTCAACTCTTTTATTTCTAATTATAAGACCTCTATCCCAAAAGAACTCATGGGAATTGCTCACATATAAAGTTTTGTCTCAAACTTGTAACACTACATTACAGTATAGTCGTTCCTTAAAACTAAACGTTTGACATTTGTTGGCCATAAAACCTTATTCATACTGTGTTGTTTATTTAATATTAAGTTGTAAAAACTGTGTATTAATACACTTAACATATTAATAATTATAATTGTTTTTTAAACATTACTACATTTTTGTGACATCAAATACGTCTTTTTTGACTGTACAAAAATAACTTTATACAATTTGATATTTACAATGCTTGAATAATAATTCAAATTTTAAAAAGCAACAAATAATACTTAATTTTAAATTTTAGTTAAACACGGGACATTAAAAACCATTACCTTAAAAAGTACAAAATAATAATTTCAAAATTACCCTTAAAAGAGTTGTGGAATCGCTAAGTAAACAAAATAGATAGTTAAAATTAGGAAACTTGAAATACAAAATGTAACTGCATCAAAAATCACGTGTACCATGTGTAAGTTTGTGATAATTCCAAAAATTTGCCCAAAAATTATATTAGGCTACTTTTAAATTCAATTTTTGGACTGATACGTCGTTTTGTGGATTTGTTCTGGTTGTTTTGTTCGATTATGTTTCAATTCCTAATTATTTTCTATAAACTCGAGTCTGTTGCTTCTCACACGCTCTGCTATGGGAAAATAATTCGCAACGTGACATTTCGAATGTTAATAATTTCATGTTACATTAACTTAACTAACAGAAGTCGTCGGAACTATTGCATTGTGCAAATTTTATTTTTTATTTTTTTCAATATCGGGAAATACTCCAATTCTGAGGCATAAATGCCTTTGTGTGCTCTACGTACTTTAATCGCTGGAATTTGTTTTCCGAATGATCTCCTCCGACTTGTAACGCATTCAACCCACCTTTTTCCAATACCCGGCTTTGATAAAAATAAGTTCGGGAGCCGAATTCCGGATGAGGTATGGGAAATTGTACAAGTAACAGTTCAGTATGTAAGCCACCGACAAACAAGCAAAAAATGTCAATAAGTTGGGGCAAAAATAACAAGCATGGCTTTTTTTTCGTTGCGAAATATTGTTACAAGCTCACAGTCATCAATCAGGTGATCAAATGAGATAAGACTGACAACATTTTTTATTTTAACTGCCTCACGCTTATTAATGTATGTCTTTATTTCTATTTTTTATCATTACTGTAGATATTCAATTAATTATAACGCTGATAAGTAAAGAAAACACATATCAGAATTTTTTTTTGTTTGATATATCATAACACTTGAACTCGAGTTCATACTTGTAATAACACGGTGTCCAATAAGCCAAGCGTAAATTCTTTGAACATGTTTTACTTCTCTCATGTCATTGAGCATCGTGACGTCTGCTGAAAAGCTTGTCACAGTTTCAACATTGATAACATTTAGATGGAATGGGCAAGGAGTCATTTTGCAAAAATGAACACCTCGGTAACGCAGAAACCAGTTGGAACATAGCTGAGGGTTGAAAATACACAGGCCAGTATAATATAGCCAACAGGTTATAGAACCTTAGAAATGTTGATCTCCCTTCACATATATGTAGTACAGTACTTGAATATTACAGTGCATTAACTTATGTCACTTTGAGGACGTCAATTACCACACAACCTAATTCATTCGTTATATCTAACTGATATTGTTACAGTTTACATACACCATTCTTGCGTAGATCAAACGTCTCCAAATTTCATCATTCGAAAGTTCTTTCATTTAGCAAACCCATAGAAGAAATTTCTTTCTAGTTCCCTGGTTCCTCGGATTGAATCCCAGCCGAACTTCATCTCTGTTCCATGATTTAGTGAAGACCTTCAATTCCTTCACACAGAAGTTGAATTTACTGGAACTTTCGAGAAGCATATGATTACAGCCGGGATCCGGGGCCTCTGTTCAAAGAAAACCACTCCTTTACCCCTCATTCCTCCCAGCTCCTCCACGCCCTTACACCCAGCCGCCCTTTCAAACAAGCCTCCTTTCTAGCACTGTTCACGCATTCAGTCTATTCATTCATTTCTTCAAATACAAATTTGGTGAAAACATAGAATTCCCAGCAGCCCGCCTCGAGAAGACGAAAGCCGTAAAGGAGTTTTACAATTGAAAAAGCACACTGAAATTTCTGTGAACGTTGTGACGACTGTTTTCGAATATGACTAAGCTAATTAAATTTGCTAATTTCTTAAGTCTTACCGTTGCCTTTCATGAAATACATCCAAAATACAAGAAGAATTAAAATTATAACGCAAGAAAACTTATTTCGTGTTCACAGTGAAACCGTCATTCATTTCAAAATCAGTTTCACGTGCTAAATTAAAGTACCTACAGTATACGAGAATGTATGCTAGTAAGGGATTGCAAGAAAGATCTTCTGGAATAGAATCATCGCAAACTTCATAAATTATCCCCGAACCTTGGTTGTTGTTCCTGCCAGTTAAAGTACTTCCATCTTTCTTCGCAGTGCAATAAATTTTTATAAAGCAATTATATTTTTTACATGGAGTATTGGTTTTTTATTCGGTACAAGCGGCTATTACTATTAGGCGCGTGTTAACTGATTCATTGATTAAAAGGTCCTTCAAAGAGTGTCACACAACATGTCCGCCAACAGCAGCAGTTAGCTAGGATTACAATCTGCTGTCAGATAATAACGTGTAATTTGCACGTATCTACCTGTCAAACGTGCGACAAATGAACCAATTGAAACTCTCACGTATCCCAATTTCAAACGGCAACGCGCGTATCATAGGAACAATGGCCTCATTTGCAGAAAATGTTATATTAAGAACAATCGCCATAAATCAGGAGCTATTTTACTTACGGTCACTTCCAATGTTTAACACAGTTCGGCGAAACAGTATCAACACTGTGACGAAATAAAGGCGAAAAATAAAGAACTCATACTAAGCCAGCATATATGTTCCTGTGGTTTACTACAACTCGCGTCAAATCTTTTGGAGGGAATTTTGTCTATTGTTCTCTAGCTATTTATTGTTACATTTATTGTCCGATCAGAAGATTTTTGCGCATGTTCGTTAGCATAAAGTTTTACAATGACATAACACAATTAATTTCTACAATTAGCATGTGAAAATTCATTAAAATCTTTAATAGTTTTAAATTGTATAACTTATACGAAACGATGTTAGTATTCCGTGTTCGAAAAATAGTTGTGCCGGTAAAATTTATTTATAATTTTAATTTTCAGATATTTTAAACTGGTATTGTGTACCGTGCAGTTAATTCAGTATCTCTATTTGCAGAAGTTATGTGAGGTGAAACATTTAAATTTTAATATGATAATATCTAGGCCTCTATAATAACTGAATTTCAAAAATACTCGCGTCTTCATTTGAAAATGATTTTATTATCCGTAAACATCTCGAGCAGAGATTTACGAATAATAAAATTATTTTCAAATCAAAACGCGAGTATTTTTTGAAATTTGGTTATTATAGAAGCTTAGAAATTATAAAATAATAATTATAAAAATGACAGTTTTCCATTTTTGTAGAATTTGTGGTTTCAAGCCCTTATTTTTCTAAAATCAGTTTTTAATTTTTTTACTCGAAAGTAAATCATACTACCGCATATTGCTACATAAATAAACGACCGCTGATAAAATATCTACTCGAAAAAAAAAATCTCATCGAATTTTGATGAGTAGTTCAGAATTTATTGACGACTGAGTATTCCAGCTGTCCGCTCGACATTGCACCTTTACATATCAGTTAATGAACCACAGTTCGCTGGAACCTATATATTTAAGGTCTAAGTCTACTGTGTGTATCTAACACCTATATAAACAGCTTTTTCTGATCTCTTAATTTAATTCAAATATTTAATGCTGGTTCCTTTTCTAGGCTACGTTTGGGGCTTTATCCTACTTAGTAATATCTCAAATTACTTTGTGTGTTGGCTCCTTTCTGCATTATTCCGGCCAATTCTAGGAGACTCTATAAGTGTGCAGATTTCACCATAAACAACAGCCTGCAGCAAACACGAAATATTGGTGAGTCGAGCTGCGAAGAAGGCGAGTATCAGTCCTGCCGTGATGTGTGTGGGCGACCTTATCGGCAGCTTCCCTGTGCAAGCGTTGATCTCCGGAGCTGGGGGTGCCCCATTGTGCGCGGAGAGCTCTCGTCCCCGCAACACGCGTGTTTTCTCTCGATACAACGCCTCCCGCTGTAGCTGATCAACAATGGCGAGCGACAAAACACTGCTCCATCCAGGCACGTTCAGCTGATAAACCACACAAACGTCACTTGACGATCGCCTCCTATAGTCCGCGCGCCAGCTCTGCCTGAGTCCCTGGCGTGTGTGTATTTTTCGAACTAAACGTCACGTACGTTACAGTAACACAGTAGAAAACATACCCTAACCTACGATGTTTCTACAGCTAGTATGTGTGTCGACATGCTATCGGACTCATATTATTTATATCTTGAAGGACGATAAACTCATACCCGCCAGGGACTCAGAGCTGGCGCGCGGACAGTATCTTGCGTCGATGCATGTGTCGTACGTTCATACATAGAAACTACGGCGATGAGAGAAAGAATGTCGACGCACATACTATCCGTATTGGGGTCTTAAGCTCGGCTGAGTTTCCTACTACTAACCCATCAGTCGAAATAGACCGAAAAAGTATATTTTGCTGCATTATATCATGTAGTAGTTCCAAACGATTCAGTAATGTATAGAGGAAGGTCCCCTGAATTAAGTCTTATAGAGTCAATTCGATTTAAAGTGCCGCGGGGGTGGGAGAAGAGTCAAAGGTCTTTTTTTTTGTGCATATCTAAAAAATGGTGAGCCGCACAGAAAATGTTATACTTTCCAAAATTAAAGCTTATTAACTCACCAAAAAATAACGCTTCTCAAATATGCTACCGTCTCCGAGATATGGGCCGGTGAAAATGATAAATTTTACCGAAAAATTTGTAGCACCTCACGTTTATTGTCAAACTGGCCCCTCCTGCTGTTATTACTTCCATTTTGCAGGATACATATATAAGATGTCCAGAAACAACCGAATGATAAGCCCACAAGCAGTAGTGAATGAATCTAAACACCACATGTTACCGAAACAAACATTTGACTGTAGTTACAACTGCAATAAATTTATGTGTATACATATATCAAATTATTCACATTTCACTGCAAACTAAAAATATTTATTAAATGGTTTTTTTGTAAGTTATCACTGAAAACCTTAATTTTTTTAAATTGTTCCTACGACAAAAGACTAACACTCAAAAATCATTTGACGTTACTTTTTCAAGTTAAGTAACTCGACGTCAACGAGCCGGTAAGTCATTCTAGATAGATAGTATACTTAAGAGATGAATTCAGTAAAGAATACAAAATGAAACATAACTGGCATGGGTGAATCGTGCGCAGTGCTACTGTATAGGTATGTCTCTAAAATATGAATCATGAACTCTGTGAACATACATAAGATACTTTGAACTGGAAGTTTGGGTATGTTTGCTACTAGCGGAATGTTACTTTAAAATTCAAATGCACGAAGTAACATATTAATACAACTAAAAAAACACCTTTATAGAAAAAGAGTGTAGAAAACAAACAGCATCTGATTCAATGTTTTGACAGGCCTGTTTTCTAAACGCTATTCTACCCCGTAAGAAACTTAAGTCTTTTTCTAGATATATACTCTCCAAGTACATAAAACTTGGTGATGTAGAAAGACCAGGAGTGCTAGATAAGTCTTCTCTAAAGTTTACTGTATAGCATAGTGCACTATCCAAAAATCCCAGCCATAGGACAGTCTTTATGGAGAATGAGGTAATCATTTATACGCCGGAATGCAGGAAGGAAGAATTCAATATGTAGCAAATCCCCTCTTACCGCGCTGCCCCAGCAGTAAAAACATCCTTCTTTCGGGCGACTGAAAAGACTTCGCCACTTACTAAGAATGCAGAAGTGAAACTTCCACGTGTATGCCGTGGATTCGAGAAGCTCTAAGCTAGCGATATGGTGGCACTTGTCAGCAATATGGCGGCAATAGCCATTCGCCAATCAGCAGGTAGAAAAACGCCAACACGAGTTTCTACTAATATGGAATTTTTCTCAGTTTGCAGTGGCCTATCAAATTCAAGGTCCTCGCATCGAACACCTATGCCACCGACAACCATCCGAGAACGACTAGGGACCTACCCAAATGTACTGTGATTGGTCGAGCATTTAAGGCCGGATTGGTAGTCTTCGGCTACTACAAACAGTGGTCCGATCCACAGTTTTTTACTCTCTTGCGTATTGATATCTCGGTATAGATTATTGCTACATTATTAAATAATTTACTGTCGACTTTAATTCGCTTCGGTACCAAATGTGCTTGTTGGTCTCCTTATGAGCAAAGAACTCAGACATCATTTTTAATTTATATTGTTAGCATATGTTTATTAAATGTTCGCCGTTATTATTCACAACTTCTCTATGTGACCTTAAAATTCTGCTGTTGGTTCTCTTTCCCACTCTGGTAAAATTCTGCTGTTGGTTCTCTTTCCCACTCTGGTAAAATTCTGCTGTTGGTCCTTTTTCCCATTCAGGTAAAATTCTGCGGTTGATCCTTTACCCGTAAAATTCTGATGATTGCCCTTTTACCCACTCTGGTAAAATTCTGATGTTTGTCCTTTTCCCACTCTGGCAAAATTCTGCTATTGGTCTTTTTTCCCACTCTGGTAAATCCAGTCATGCACTCCTATTGCACAGTTCTTTCACAGATCAAATATGCCTAGAATCGTGTAATTTTTTGTCCTTTGCTGTTAATCATCATTTTCATAAGAAATCTTTAATTATATGGTTCCGAGGATGATACGTGCTTAGTGATATTTTGTATGTGTAAGTATAGATGTAATTGACTGAGCTCGTTGGGCTTTACTGACTGCTGAAGACAAGGTCATAAATTCCTTTTTATATTTTACTGTTACTAATTTTTTCTCTTATTCTCAAACTTTTAACCATATATGTTTTTCAAACTCTTGTTTTACATCCGGTTGTTTGTTTCGAACTACTTGCAAGTTCCATATTCCTTATTCCGTCGTCATTTTCTGTTTCGTTTGTTCCGTCCGTCATCTGGAGCCTAGAGTATGTTAGTAGTTCCACTTTTCATGGGCGTAAGGTCGCTAGCTTTACGATCCAGCCAGGAGGACAGGGTGATTTAATATCGAGGTTTTCGTAAACTAAACTTAAACGAACAAACGGCAAACACTACGATGCAGTAGTGTATTTTATAGTACCCTATAAGCAGGGTTGCCACTTAATGCTATGCTCCCTTGTGTCTACAGTTTCGTGATAATTTTCTAAGGTGGGGGCTCTTACGTTCCTACTTTTGTTTACATAGTAATTTTTTAAACCTAAATAAGAGTCTAAATCACAAATCTGTTTAGCAGTTTTGTTTAAAATAATTTTTGTTTTAACAGCTGGTTTTTCAAGACGTGAAATTTATGGTTTTGACTATAACGTCAATCAACAATAATTTCATTGATAATATCATTAGCTAAAACCATAGCATTTACTTTCTTGAATAAAAAGTTTGCCAACATAAAGAGAACCATTTTAAATATAACTGGCAAACAGACTTTTAATATATATGCTCTCGTTTAGGCTTAAAACATTGCTATGGCAAACAAAAGTATAAACAGAAGAGCTCCCACCTGCTGATGGCATCTTTCCCGCCTTCACTGTCAAAAGCAACATATTCCGCAATACTGGCTCCTCACTACAACTTGCAGTCACCGACTAATGAGTCGGGTACATGTGAGAGTTGTTTACCTATATATTCTTGAACTGTTCCTCCTACCCTGGATCGAAGAGTTGCAATCATCCACAATCTTCCAGCGCGATGGTGCACAACTACATTGGAACTTGAACGTATGGGATGTTCTGAATTCCCTGGGAGGTGACTGGGTCGTAATCGGCGAATCACTTGATACGTCATAGCATGTCAATCTAGGATAGTGTGTAAGCCTGCAGAACAACGGTTTATGACAATTGTAACCCTTCGTGCAAGAGTCAATGAAGCAATCAGAACTGTTGAAACAGATTTACTATTCCGTGATTGTCAGAACTCGAATTTCACACTGATGTTATATGAGCAGTAAGTTCTGGGAAACGTTAAAATCCATAGTTAGGCCGGGATTATGATGAATTTACGTTCACGTATCACTTACCACTTTATCACGTTCACGTGTACGTAATACGTAATAAATTGAGGTGCCATATTCCGATTCTTCACGTAAGCTACAAGCAAGCAAAGAAAAACGTTGTGGAATCAGTCGTCGAGTATTATATTAGAGAACCTTGAAATTAAATGTTAAATATAAGATGACACATTCGAAGACATTAACTCTTCCAAAATTTGATTGGCCCAGGCGATCACGTGATACAACTTCACGTGTCACTTCAACTTAAAAGCTTGACTTCGACAAGTTTTTCATTATGTGAAAGTGAACGTAAGTATAAAGTGGCGCGATCGTGATAGGGCCCGTTCAAGTGCGTTTGTCAAGATGTATCCTGCTTACGTTAAAGTTAAAGTAAAGTGAACGTGAAGGCATCGTAATCCCGGCCTTACAGGATTGAACTACAGGCAGATGATTCAGGGCCCTGGAACGTACAGGCACTACATAAGATATCCTGTTGATAACATACCACTTGGCTTATCGCCTCTACGCGCAATACGATAAAGAAATCGTCAGTCGCCTGTACTCGATTTTATATTTAGATTCCAGTTTTTTAAGGGGTAATAAAGATAAAAGTATATGAATTGTTTCAAATAACCTCAAGTTTCCACGCCAAAAATTTAGAAGTTCATGTTCCAGAATATTATAGTTAGAGCTAAAAATACAACTTGTCTGTAGGAACGATGCGTACATAAAATACTTTGAATGGCTGTAAAAGTCTGGAAAATTATGTAACAGTTTTAAAAGATTTTTTTTACTAAATCTCCGCAACACCTTCAAGTGCCAGTCAGGTGAAACAGTCAAATCATTAACGTCTGCGTTGTCCTCTACATCATTTTCGCAAATTTTCGCCAGTATGTTTTTGTAAGCGTAGAATAATTAGGAAAGAAATGTTAGGTATTCCGGGCCCTAATACAACGCTTGCAATATGACGAATGTATTCAAAGTTGTATTCAGAACTAGCCTGGAGCGTGTCCTTTCCACATGAAAACATCCAGAAAAACATGTACAGTAGTTTCTGCTGAACAAAGTTTTTGTCGAACAATCTCAAAATGTGTTTTACGCTCCACGTACACAGCAACATATTACTGTTTTGTTTATTTCTTTTCGCAAGTGAAACTTTTGAAACTGCTGCAAACCGTTTCAAGAGAAGGAACAAAACAAATAGCGTTGCGAATGTTACATGTAGTTAAAAGTTTGCTGCGTTTCAAGTTGTATTCCCTGTACTTGATAACAGTAAGCGGTTCCTTTTGATAAGTAGGTGAGTCCCAGTATGTGATTATTTCTACGAGTACGATCCGTTGCTGTGAGCAGAAAAATTGTTTTAAAATTTTTATATCTACAAATTTAAGGGCTCCTCTA
This sequence comes from Medauroidea extradentata, assembly GCA_003012365.1. Lineage (NCBI taxonomy): Eukaryota > Metazoa > Arthropoda > Insecta > Phasmatodea > Phasmatidae > Medauroidea > Medauroidea extradentata. Next base: position 17,438 of record PNEQ01092248.1, read on the forward strand.
GCATTAGGCTATTTTGTCATATCGCTATGCCAACCAACTAAGGTCAACTCTCTCTCTCTCTCTCTCTCTCTCTCTCTCTCTCTCTCTCTCTCTCTCTCTGTGTTTCTCTGGGTTAGATTCTCGGCGATGTTTGACCCAGTTTTTTCGCATGCGGGTTACGTGACTGACGTGGCTACTTGGCAGTTCGGTGGGTTATCTCGGGGTACTTCTGTTTACTCTGCCCAACGAATTCATCTTCTCCGTCATACGTCTTCCTTCCATGTCAACCATCGGAGTTCAGCAGACTGATGCCTACGGGCACCAAATTTAGAAAGACTTCATTGAAATATGGTGTCCTGACCTCCAGCATCCTACCTATATGCTATTATTAGAGATTGTGAAATTTCGCGAATTCAATGACCTGCATGTTAGAATCAAACATCCTATGCATACTCAAGCCCTGTATATTCGTTAATTGTCTGCTGTTCCTCTGTGTAGCAGTTAGTGGAGAAATGCTCGGGACTTGTGTGTGCACATAATATTTGATTCTATCATGCAGGTCATTGAATTCGCGAAATTTCACCATCTCTAGCTATTATTTTTATTTATTTATTTTTGTTCAATGACGTTTACTAAGAGGCGTAACACGCGTGCTAATAGCACGTTTAGCACCCCGCATTTCTAAACCTCAAAAGCGCAAAATACTTCCGCCCATCAGACACACTCTAAAAAATAGTTTCTAAATTTGCCACACGTGCGTATAGGAGCGCTAAGAAAGTATATATGGTAAATCAGTTTCCCAGACATCCATGGTAGCACTCTTTAAACTTTTTATAAAACAGTCAAATGTATACTGAAGTAGTTACCAGACCTGTATTGTAACAACTGTAAAAGTTTGCATATTTACAAGGCGGAAGTGTGGTATTTGTTCCATACTACGTTTAGGTTGATTACTTTCTAAACGTTATAGGCAGTTTTTTTACAGTGTACCTTAAGGCGTCCGCCTACTGGCCGTGTGGTTGTGTGGGTGAGGCACAGCGCCAAGGGCGATGTTGACCGGCTTATCTGGTGTGGTACAACATCTGCCGCAAGACACTGAAACGGCGTGCATTGGAATCGTAACTCACTCGCCTGACCGATACTTTCAGTGGTGACCCTATCTTTTATTGGTGGAAAGTTTTAAGCAAAGTCCATTGCATGCTTCTAGAGTAGTTTCACGCGAATCCTGATAGAAGTTTCTTCACATATAATAGGTTTAAAAAATGCTATTTTTAGCCATTTTGAGGGTCTCCGAAATTATATTTCTAATCGACGTGATGCTTTAAAACCACCCTTCCGTCATCGTTTGAAGTGTATTGTGGAATAGAACGTATTTACGAACACTCTGCAATGCTTTTAAGCGCGTGGTAAGCGAGGCCCTTAAGAGGACAGTTCACTAAAAATTTTAATTGTTTAAATTTTTTTTTTTATTTGTACGAGATGTGGTTTGTTTTGTAGGAATATATTGTGAAAATTTTTTGCTGCAACGAAAAATTTTGGCTTTAATAATTTTTGTATTATACCATATTAAAATCAAATTGTGCAAAAATGGTTTTATGCGTTAAAGGAAAACCAACTTACTTACCGAAATGAAAAAAAAAATTCACACTGAAGAACAGTACCATGGACTATGACACGACATAATAAAAACCACATTGATTAGTTTTTTTTTGTATTTTTTAAATATATATTTTTTAAAAATTGATGATTTATATTTTTTATTAATAATTTATTTTAATACAAATACAAGTCAATGCGGTTTGTAAACATGTAGTGACATAGACCATGGGATTGTTAATTCTTTCATTTCGGTAAGTAAGTTGGTTTTCCTTTAATGCTAAAACCATTTTTGCACATTTTGACTTTAATACGGTATAGTATAAAAACTATGACAGCTAAACAACTTTCGTTACAGTAAAAAATAATTACAATATTTTCCTACAAAACAAACCATATCTCGTACAAATGAAAACATGTAAATAAAATTAAAATGTTCAGTGAACCTCCCCCTCAACGAGGACGTGGTACACAATCCAGCACTAAAATAATCTGTTTAAATTTTTAGGTTTCTCAAAGTCAATTATCAAAAATAAGTAGACTAAAGCTGTTTCAAACCTACCGATCAAAAATTTTACTAGAGTAATGAATTTCTGATGAACAATCTCTGACGCCGAAATCTTGTCAAGAGATCATTCGTATTAAATGCATCATTCTGAGTAAATGTGTGCTTATAAAGTTGGCTAATATCTATAGCTACGATAGTTGTTTTGTAGTATTTTCATACTGGCTTTCAAAAACCTGTACTAGTTTCAATGTTAGAGTTTTCGGCGTTTATTTATATATCAAAAAGTGTTTTGGAAGGGGCGTGTACATTATTTATGCAAGGACCGGAGAATACACAATAATGTTCAAGACCTTTATAGTCAGTCGCATATAAATTTTTCACTTTTTGGCAGTTGGGTTGGCATATCTTATTACAGCTTTTTCCATGAAATAAGCAGTGTCTTCCTCTGCCACAAGTATTTTTTTGCACAAACACATTTGCTGGTTCTCAAATTGTGCCGTTTATCAAAATTAAAAGTATTTTCCAGAAGAAATTTGTATAGGCTGTTCAGAATAAACAGAGCACTACTTTTAAATTTTCTTAGAACCATAACGCTTCCATCTTTTCTATTTTAAGTACAAAAACTTCCACGTAATTGAAAACTAATGTAAACATTTCACAACTATCAAAACTTTACTTCTATAGCCCCTATAAACATATGTTTTTAATTATTGTAAGTCTTGGGCAGTGCTCACCTTAAAGTGAATCGCCTATATACACGGTAGTCCTCATAAATGCATAAAAAACGGAATTCTTACATGAGACAGACTATAGATACGCTGCGTAGCGTGAGACATGCCCTGCTCGTCGGCGCCCGCATAGGGGCTTCGCGTCACGTCCCATATCGCGTTTCTTTCCGCGTCCCCGTCCCAGCGGATCTCAACCCCCTGTACTGAAGTTCTCTTTTGACAGACACGCCCGCCAACCCACTCGGCTCTGGGGAGCCTGCCCCCTCCCACCTGCCTGCGCGCTTTATACGCCAGCACGTGACATTTTTCACTCGCCAAGTTGGCAGGTCTCGTTCCACCTCGGAACTTCAAGCGCCCGCTCATATTGAAGGCTCGTCTCCACACTTAATCAAAGTTCTTTTTTTTTTTTTTTTTTTTTTTTCGCAACTTTTATATTGGCACAATTTCCTTTTCCAATAAATGGAAGAAGGCGCGGTACGGGAATCAATGGCGATAATATAAAATTTGTAATAGCTCAAGTAATAATATAAAAAAACATTAAATAATTATTGATATTTTATGACGCTAATATTTTAGCGTTTTAGTTTACGGCGGAGTTGTATGTGACGTAATTACGGCTTCAAAAATGTGAATCACACGAACAACTTGTACTCTCACAACGTTGGCAAGAACCATTTTGTACGATTTATTAAACTACGACAAAAAAGGGAGTGCTATTATACGTCTGATTGCATGTCCCCACTGGGGCACGCACTAGTGTCTTGCGGTTCAGTCCTCGCGTGCTGTTGACCTGAAGAAGAGGTTCTGGAGCCCTGGAGAGTGGATTTCTACTCGGGTAAAAACTCAGACGCATTATGTTTCCCAGTACTCAGGGTATCGGCGTGAAAGCCCGAGCCTTTTGCTGAGCCGATCGAGGGTCGGACTCGGAGTGGTGATGTTTCTGAAATCCTGCTTTGGAGGAATACTACAAGGTGAGGCCTTGGGTCGCTGGTCTGGTCCGCCTTGTAATAGGACTCGTCCACGAAGCGGTTTCGTAGGGGTGGATAGCCTCGTCCACAACAAGGTGGGGTGGTTCTCTACAGTTAAAGGCACGGTGTACGGCAAGTTTCAAGACCATGTTTTTATTTTTATGTTTGTACCAGATATTTCTTTTTATTGTTTTAGTCACAAAATATGACTAAATTTTGTTCTTACAAAACATTTTTTATCTCGCATAGTTTTTGCGTAATGGCTCGTTAAAAACCCAAAATTTGCATGTTTACGTTTTAAGGACACTAAAACCAACTCACTTACCAAACTGAAAAAAAAAAAAAAAAATACACAGTGAATAACGATGTTGCAGGCTACAAATTCAGCTATGTCAAACCACAAAATTAAATATTATTGTATTTAAAAAAAATTTAATTTTAACCATTTTTAATTTAAATTTCACCATTTTTATTTCAATACAAAAAGAATTTATTCTTTATATTTATGTACGTAAAATTGTAGCCTACGACGTCTTCGTCCACTGTAAATTTTTTCAGTTCGGTATGTCAGTTGGTTTTAGTGTAACCCTTTGTAATATGTAGACTTGGCCTACACATTCCTGGCAGTTAACTTTAAAATAATGTTTAATGTTTAAGATATTTTGTAGAAATAACTTTAAAATATTTATTAATTATTGAGAATACCCTGACCAGTTTAACAGCCAACTTCATTACTGTTTTAAAATTTTAGTATTAATTTAGTTTTTTACATATGTCTGCTGAATATTTAATGTAGTAACTTTACGTATTATTGTTAAATCCGTAGAAAATAGCTTTGGTTTTGTGCGCGAGGTGTGACCTCGGCGGGCAAAGACAGATAGTAATTGCGGACTAGAGGGGTCCGGTATTAGTGAAAAGGAACGTGTCGAAGCAGCCTCGACGCTGGACTCGAACCCGAGAACTGACGTCGCCGAGGACGATATTTCGTCTCTATTGGGATAGAGAGACGATTTTCCTGGCGTTCCCGGGATTCTGAGCGTCTCCGTTGCTGAGTCTACTTCAAACTGAATAAGAATATTACCGGTACTATCCAGCCTTATATTTTTGCACACCTCCACGTTCGACTCCGAATATTCTAAAATGAACTGTTGCTAATATTATCTTATTTAAATGCCCTGAGAACTTTTGTTTTAAGAGAAGCCTCATATCCCACCGGAGAGCATTAAGTTGTTAATATATGTTTGCAAGTTGGTAAAGCTGCAGAAGATTTTCGTACTAGTCAAGTTACGTTTTCAGCAATATGTGCTGGTGTGCGAAATTTAGTACATTCTATTTTCTGTAGTTATTTGTTTCGTTTGTAATCTAGTAAAGTAGCCAAAACAACCAGACTCCATATAATACATATTATTATAATTTTCATATATTCTTATTTTATATCAGCAGACGCTCTAAAAAACCGATCAATTTAAACTATTCAGTGCTTATCAATTATAATTTTCAAGGTTGCTAATAAATTCAGTTTTCATCTAATATTCTCATTTTATTTTGCTGTCATCTTGGATCAGTCATATTTATTCTGTTACACTTAATACAATTTAACTCCTGAATATTATTAGTATATGTAGTTTATTGAGATCAAATTTCTGTCATCCTTTGTGAAACCAGAAAAGTACTTAAGCTACACAATTCTCAAGTGCGATACGTCACGACCTAGTATTTGTATTGTGGACGCCTCTTAAAATTAAAGTAAGCCATTACACGTACGATACACCTTAAAACGGAAATATGCTAAATTTTGACTTTAATAGTCTATTACGCGAAAACTATGAGAGATAAAAAATTAATAAGAACAAAATTTAGTAATATTTTGTGTCTAATACAAGAAAAAAATATATGGTACAAGTATAAAATAAAAACATGGTGATGAAAATTGTTGTGCATCGCGCCCTGTGGGTGTTTCCGTTGCTAGTTGAGTTGGTTTTGACTACATGCCCCTGCGATTGTAAGGAGCGTTATCTCCTTTTGTGAGTGGTATTCAACTACCCTGTCTGTGCTTTATGCTTAGGCTGCACGGTTATGGTGAGCCCTGACCGTCCGAGTCTAAATGATGAGGAGTGACATGACCCTCCCAGCGTAATGGTCACCAAGGTTAAGCCTTAGGGATCAGTAACAGGAGAGCAGCATTGCCTTACACCGGTGGCAACGATGCCGAACACGATGTTGGCGTGCGGGCCCTACACATCCCGGCAATCCTCGAGGCTGGGAAAAGTATATCTGCCTTGATGTTATCTCCCACAGAAGACAACAAGGAGAAACCACAAGGTGGGATGTTAAGACTACCTAGCACGCAGGCCATTGGGGCCCAAAAGTCTGGGGTCCAAAGTGACGAGGGCCTAATAATGGTAATGGACGAACCTGAAGACTGTCAGGGGAACATGGGTGTGCATCCTGCACAATCTCTACAGTTCTGACGGTCAGGTTGGAAAACCCATAAGTGCCAAGAAAATTAGGAAGTACTATTGGCAACCATCAGGTAGACCCACGGGTTGGACTCGTGTTGCACGCATGTTGGGCAGACTCGGAGAGTACTTCTCCTCTTCGCGGGTCGACGAGTTAGTTGCAAAAGTGCCCGGGAGCAAGCCTGGTGCGTGTACCTCTATGTTGTCAGCCAGTATGGATGATAGGGCGACTGCAACATCAAAATACTACAGCGCCAGAAACTCTGTATGACGTTGTGCTATTGAATCATGCAGCCTCCGGCAACAGTTTCAAGTCCGACTTTAAAATTATTTACTAGCACTCGTGGTTGTTTCTAATGTAATGTTTTATAGTAGTTTATAAACTAACACAAACTCTCTTCCTACAAAATTAATTATTTGTGACATGCCTCCCTTGTATCTATATTAAACAAATAATGACATGCATTCACGTTTATTATTTGGTGGCCTACTCTGATGTCAGAGCACAATATGTGATTTCATTGGCCACGAGACTATTTGATGTCAGTAATGTGTGTAACTGCTTTACAGGAGGTCTGTCACTCTACCATGGAACTCTGATTACTGACCAGAAGCTATCTCTGCAGCATTTTAGAGCAATGAGCGACATTGAGCGAATATAAAACCTCTTGCAGCCCTCTATGCTGTTAGAAAATAACGCGAATTGAAAACTAGAGACCAGATGGTACTTCGATATTTTCTTTAGCTTATACGTTTCTCCGTTCGATAAATCGTCAATTCTAATTCTTAGTAAATTATTTACCTATGTTTTTACTTCCTGCAATGTGAATTCTGCGTTAAAAATTTTGAGTTATTTGTTTAAAAATACGAATGTTATTTTTTTTTTAAGTATATATTATTTACGTAAAAAATAACACCAATTTTTTTTATTATTTTCATTGACTGATTTTAATGGCTATTTGTTTATTTTTCAGTCGAAACGAGTAAAATATAAACGTATGTAAACAAAAGCAGAATAATTTACGGAGATATTTGGGAATAAAGAGTGCCTCTCCATCTCAATAAGTTTCGCCCTAAACCCCCAAAGTTTTAGGTACCTAATCACGTGCCCTATTTACGTAACTTTTTGATTGTAATGCCGGATAGCATTTGCATTTACCAAGCTTCGTTTATTACTAAGAACTAAATAGTAAAGTACTAAAGTGTGATTTAAATTTCAGTATATTAAGTCGGTCACATACACCATGACGAGATTATCCCTCACAGGCGACAACCTTCCCCCCCCCCCCGAAAGTCGCGACCTGCAGGCATGCCACTGAGCTAACTAGGATCGACGTTTCGTCAGTCCCTCCCGCGGGCGTCGCAACCTCTGTTCCTTTTCATTTGCATGCAAATTGCAGTCATTATAATGGCCTGTGCCGTTTCGGATCCAGCCCCGAGTTCATCTGCCCTCGGGAGGAGCCCAGTTTCCACCCCATCCCTCCCTTGGGGCGCCTTTCGGCTCCGAGAAGACCTCGCCGCTTCGTACCAGCCGCGGGGGAAAATATCTCAAACATATTCCTTTCGTTTCCCGTCCAAGTGTTCCCGCAACGAGGCAATTTACATGATATTATGTGCCCGTGGATGAGGGAACCCTGCGAGGGCTAGGAAACCGGATATTAAAAAAGAGAAACTTCGGGGCGTCATTACGCTTGAAGCGAAATTGAACTTCTTGAAGTTACTAATTATACAGCGTCGTAAATTTCCCCACTGTTTAATTCAAGTATCTGCGGTCTGTGAACTTGTTTAATATAAATTGTAAACATACATTACATCTTAAGATTAAGTGTTATATGTAATTCGAAATTTTGTACTAAGCAAAACGCAAAATGATTAATTAGCTCTGTTTTTCGTTATATTACCGCGAGTACAGATATTTACTTTAGATGCGAAAACTGCCTTCCAGCCTACTTATAAATGTGTAATATGTAAACGTATATGACTTAACTGTAGCAGCGGCCGTTTGTTGACTGACAGAACATTGTTTCAGCGAAATATATGTGTCTCCCCATATGACTCTACTACATTGTGTGATTCACGAGAAAATAATCTAACTGGTGTTGCTAGGCGTTTGAATTTCAGTGATTTTAGTGAAATTTTTCTATGCATTTAGTTTCTTGAGATCTGAATTTTTAATTTCGAAACTCAAGAAAGCAGTCCAGTTTAAATTTGGACTACGTTCTAAAATTACTGTTACGTCCATAGTAATGCTCAAACTACTGAAAACATTTGATTATATTTTCTCAGTCAACTAATATGTATCTTCCTACGACTTGTTAAAATAGCAGTTTAATACAGCCGCACATGGATGGCGCTGGAACTGCGTGCAGCGTGTTCGCAGTTACGTTTTATCTCAGAGACCAGTAAACCTGCGTCCACAATGCTTATCTACGAAAAGAAAACACACTTCAGTCTACTTGTGAATGTGACTTTCAAGACACCACCCACATTTGAAGAATTATTTTAAAGCCCTCAAACTTGGCTAAAATCAGCTTTTTCACGCGGTTGTTTCTCAAGATATATGTGACGGATATGTTCGAAATTGAGGTCTACAAGTACATTGGACTTTGCTACAGTGACGCGTTCAATATAATGATAGGTTCACCGCTTAAAGTCTCACAGTAAAAATGTTTTAGCGGGAACACTGCGCGCGCGTTTACGACTTTGGCCGTAGAGGCGATATCACAATACATGTGCCGGCTGGCGTCGCTCGTAGCGCCTAATCGATTTTCGCCTCTCACACACAAACACGCTTCACCAGGCGGCCGCCTTAAGTAATAAACGCAATCGATTTTATTGTTATTAAAAGGTGACATCTGAGGCCATATACAAAATATATTTTTAATATTATCATAAATTAACAATTTGCCGTAAATATAGAATAATTTCTCACTTATCATGACGGATCAAAAGCCACTCAGTGAAATATGTTTCACGGGAGTCACTGCTAAATATAGGGCTTATGTAGGTTTTTAACTTCACTGCACTATTCACTCTCCGAAAACAAAACGAATTACACCATGCTGTACGATGTTTCCGCAGTACATACACTGGTTTTACACACAAAATATTTGCTTTCTAACTGAAACTAAACAGGGCAGCGTTTTGCTTATTAAAATTCGGCACGTTCATTTACATTGCCTTTGGCAATTTTATACAAAATCACGCATATAATATGTTGTACGTAAGCTAATTTTATGAGTTAATAAAAATAATGATTTTGCTTTAATTTAAAATGTGCGGTAATAAGTTGGTTAAAAATACGTCAATTTTGAGAAAACGTTCCTTATAAAGTTACTGTGCACTGAAATAAGTAACATAATCTCTTACACTTTCTGTGGCATGCGTCTTTTACTCTCGGCATCACAATATTAGCATGCCTTAGAAAATACGCATCAATGGTACGTTTCCGCGAGCCAGTACATCTAACCCAAACAATATTGATATCAGTTGAAGACACATTTAATGGTCTCCTATCACACAATAGATAAATGTCATAAACGATACCAGGTTTCCGAGTACGGGACTGTAAAAATAATGTTGCGCATATTCACTTTGTAGGTGTCAGAACTTGCGTAATCTAACTGGGGCTAAAAAGGAGCAGTTAAAGTCAAATGGAGTCATTCACTAACAGAACGTTGAAGAGAACGCACGCGAACAATAAGCGCTAGTAAAGAATCCTTTACAATGGACACCACTATTCACGAAGTCACTCGTGGTGGCACAGCTGCAATCAGGGATGCGATTGTGATGTTGCTCGGCAAGAAGAGCATCCCAGTGGTTTCAAGAACAGAAACAGCAAGTAATCCTACCTTTGATGAGCATTCGGGCAAAGTTTAGGGTAAAATTTCCAGCCCATAGTTCCAAAGTGATTTGCCCAATTTTCCGGGAAAAGCACCACACATACGGAATGATCCAAAACGCAGTGTCTAAACCTAAGACTTAATTTCTGTAGACCAGTTGTAGGCCTAATATAAAATACCCGTGCACTTATTTAGGACAGAATTTTTATGTAGTCTAATTGTGTTCAAATTTATGGCGTATTACGCATGTAATACAATAAATATGTGTAATTCCTTGTGTCTCGAATTGCATTCAAACTGCATTAGCTATGGTTTTAGTGGCTTATAGCCAGGAGACGAAAACGGATTTCGATTCCCGAAAAAAAAAAACCGCTATGTTTCGTTGGCTGAAACTTGTATTGTGGCCGAGTAGTTTGTGTGTTTTTATGTTATTGCAATTTTTGTGTTAATTAGTTCTTATGTTGTATTCTTGTTTTGTGTGTGTTACCCACTGTTTTACTTGTAATATGCTGTCTATATTTCTTGTTGGGTGCTTATTCTGTTTTTTTGTCCAGGGCCGCAGCAAGGTTTCTGGGGGCCTGGAGCAGGAAGTTACTTAGGGGCCCCTAACGTTTGAATAAAAATTTTAGAAAATTTATTTGCCTACTATGTAGGCCGTGGGTCGGGGCCCCATTCATGTTGGTGGCCCGGGGCATTCTGCCCTTCCCCCCTCCTTGCTTGGGCCCTGGTTTTGTCAGTAAAAACATTTAAAAGAAAAAAAAATTCGTTGTTACGTAAGTGTTCGTATCTCGTCGTTGCAATTGACTTATTGAACTTTTGTAGTTAGTTTCATCGAAAGACAATGCATGCAACAAAAATGCAATGTAGGCCTATGTCCACAAACCCATTCATTCTCGTAAGTCCCACTGCAACAAATTTTTTAAATATCTCGTGTATCTTTAGCTTTACCTTCTTCTAAAGGCAACGTCTCGTTTGTCAGTAATAAAAATTTTTGTAAACTCAATGGTCACTCAGGCTGCGTAAGTGCATTAACACACACGTGTTTACAGTATGCGTTTCCAACGCTTATTGTGTATGATCGTGATCTAGTTATACTCCTTCACAACTGTAGAATTTTTTGTTTACATCCCTCTACTTTGTTTAACATAAGTTCAGACATTTTACCTTACACTTTCCATTTTGTCTACAGAAGCTAACTTTTTTGAAGGCGCAGAATATCATGACGTTATGAAACTAATCGTAACTTAAATTGTGTCGCAATCCTATTGTTGTACGATGTACCAGCCGCAATGCCATTGAAAAATCGCGATTGTGTGATGGAAATAAGCATATGCAAGTGGAATTTTCACAAAAAAAGAATCTTGTAGTTTCTGTAGTTTAGTATGACAAACAGAAAAAAGTCTAGTTTAATAAGATAAATTACTTGATTATTATGTTTGTTTCAGTTACCATAGTCTGCTTACCGAGCAAGGTGGCGCAAAGCTAACAAGTTGGACTCGCATTCGGGAGGACTCATGTTCCATATCCAGCTCCGCCATCTTGATTTCGATATTTCATGGTTTCCTGAAATCACTCCAGGCGAATTCTGGGATGATTCCTTAAGGGGTATTGGTCCCTACCGCCTTGGATTTATCCGTTTCTTCTCGATAACTTCTGCTCCAATCGGTGTACCGAATTTTTGGTCACGACAGGGCATAGATGAAAACGTAACCTATTTTCGGAAATTGTTGGGATCGTAATATGTTCATTATTTTACAATGGGAAACAGCTGACAAAGATAAGTTGCTGGAGCAACTGCTGAGGTCACAAAAGTTACAGAAACAATGCCATATGGATTCCAAAAAGTGAATGAAACAATAAAATATGCATTGTCAACGTGAAAGCAGTAAAACAATTTCTCTATTCCCTGGTTTGTGAGAAAAGTCGTAAATTCGATCTGAAAGGGATCCATCCCACTTAACACCATGGCCGACTTCTCTCCCAGTTACTGCAGTTGTACATCACCGTCTCTAATGACAACGTTGTCGACGAGACGTAAAGCCCTATTACCTGACCATAGTCTACTAATTTATGAATTCCCTCTCCCCAAGCTGTGTTGCCTTTTTTTGTGTAACAAAAACTTAACTGGACTTATATTTCATGAGAAATTTCTGAGGGCTACGACATATTATTAAGAAAATCAGTAGACTATTTAGTCTTATAATTTTTTGTACATTCAGTTATTAGATAACTTGCCGTATATAACCTTGTATATTATTTATTTGACTTAAATGCTTTATTTTAAATTTTTCGTATATAATAACTAATTTATTATAAACCAAAATTTCTTAACGAGCAAATTTATACATTTTTCAAACAATAATCTTGACTGTGTTCCCCTTTCGAAAAAAAATTACGTATGTGGATATATCGATTCTTTTTAAACTTTTCTTTGAACCATACTGTCGCACAAGACAATTAGGCTTGTTCTTTGATAAGCTACGGTCGTGCAATATGTCATGCCATGGCCATGCCTCCGGCGAACTGAAAGCCAGCAATATCCTACACCGAGCCGTACGCGAGCAACAAGTTATGAGACACTGGGTCCACAATTGCCGCCAGCAGTTCCCGGATAACAATTTAGACGGAATGCTCCCGGAATTTAATTTTCCGCCGGACGTACTCTTCACGTCGAGAGGCCGCCGCCCGAGGGTACGAATATTAATGACGACGAGGATAATTGAATTTTTCAACAACTGTGAATTCCCCGGAAAATTCGGAACAACAACGATCATATCTCGCTGCATGCGTTGTGAATTATTGTTTTTAACCGAATTACTGAGTTTGTTTTAGTTGATTTGTGCAGCTGTGTAAATGTGTTTGGAATATATTTTTTTAACACCGTTGGTTGTAACGCGAATGTTTTCCAAAACCTATGCTGTACGTTCCCAAAATTATATTCACAGAATTTTCACATTTAAAATTTCACTTAAAAAATTACGAATTCTAAACTACAATTTACTTTACATAGCTATCTAAAACGTTACATGATTCGAAGTAGTATTTCTCGAAAAACGTATCCAACAAAGGAAAGAATGAAATTTCGCCAACGGAAATTTAAAACGTAAACTATCCATTTGTAAAATGTGTATAAGGTTTGTATACTTAAACTGTACTTGTGCGTTTTTTTTTATTTTAATCCATTGTAAGCCCTAGTGTAGCGTCTCGAGTGATTAACCTAAATTCAGCGATTTTTTTTTTTTGCTGGTGTCTGTAATCACAGAAGAAAACATCAGCTCACAAGACAACTGCCGTTAAAGTGAGGCCTACATAGCCAAAGAACTTGGCTTTCAGCTTCAGTACTTCGGTGAGTGATAGAAGAAATATATTTCAAGTAGAAGAGTAGTCACTGGAATTTCCTACGAAACTTCGGACACCCCCCCCCCCCCCATCGGCTGTGCACACAGGGATAACGTTTCTAAGGTGATTACCTACGACCATCACTCCTTAAAATCACACACATCGAATAGCATTCAGCAGTCCTGCTTCTAGAAGTGTTGCGTACGGTTCCCATTTGGTTACAGTCTAACAGCATTAGGTCTCAAATAGGAATCTCGGAAGGTAACGGAGCCACATCTCAACCTCTTACGGTTATTTTCGCCCTCGGTAACGACTCCATACGTCTTTGCAAATGGGCCGTGAATACATTAAGATAAGCTCTGACGTTGAGTCTACGATTTCACCTGTTAATACCGTTCCCTGACTTCTCACGTGAAGACGTCGGAAACTCACATGAGGAAAACATCGCCTGATTCCTACGCCAAAATCTTTGTTCCAGCATAATAAGCATAATTTTTTTCTGTGAAAATCTTCATAAGAATGAATATACTTGTTTATGTGGGAAACAATGGTTCTGAGAATAGGGTTTTATTCCAAGTGAACCCTTCCCAGGATTTTACACCCATGTAAACAACTATGTTATTGGACAAGTGTTTTTCTTAGAACACATTCGTATTTATGATTTAAGAATTTACTCATTTTTTAAACGCTCTGTGATTATTTAGTTTATTTATCCTCGCGTCACGATCGACAAAACGTTCATCACCTCAAATCATTTTAAAATGTACTAATTTAACAAAGGAAATTAATTTTTAAGTTATTTGATCATAGCAATCATACGTTGCACAGGATAACGTTGCCTCTTTCTTACTTTACTTTGAGAATGGATTTTTTTAAAATAAAGTCTACGTTTATCGATAGACTCGGTAATTTTTCATGGAAAATAAGAAAGAAACCTTCACCACTCTAACAGATAAATTTCCAGTATGATCAAATTCAAGGTGAAAGCCACAACAATATATGGTGAAAGAACGGTATTATATTTTCAAAGTTCGAACTTCACAAAGAGGGAGGCCATACAAAAAAAACTGTTGCATAGTACAGTAATTAAGTTTAAATATCTCTTAAATAAACAGTTAGGGGCCTACGTTGAAAAAATAAGAACTGAACCATCGTGAGGTTAATCTACAGCTTGAATAACGGCGAAATATTCTAATTTACGAAGTTTAATGTTCAATTAAATAAAAAATACCGCAAAGTACATTTTCAGCATTTCTTTCATCAGGGCGTCTAAAATGGTGCTGGAAGCCATTAAGAAGCCAGTTTCCTTATAACCTTGTATTTGGTTATATTTTTCCATAACCCAACTTTTTAACCCCTTACGCAATAGAGGGGTGTTATAAGTTTGACGTGTCTGTGTGTGTATCCGTGTGTCTGTCTGTGGCATCGTACCTCCTAAACGAATGGACCGAATTTGATTTAGTTTTTTTTTTTTTTTTTTTTGTTTGAAAGGTGACTTGATCGAAAGTATTCTTAGCTATGATTCAAGGAAATCTGTGCAGTCGTTTAAAGATAATCAGCTCTTTTCTAATTTTTATTTATTACTGCGTGTGATTAATTCTACTGATCTGATCGATTTGAAATTTAATATATGTACTGTGAGTCAGTTTTTTTTTTTTTTTCAAATTTTTAATTTAAATCTTAACTTGTATATTAACTATTTTAATAGAAGCCATGCAATAGTACAAGTAATTATTTTTCTGATGTTTCTTGTCGTACTTGAAGAATAATGAATTATTTATTAATTTCATTTTCACATAAGACAATACAATTAACACATCAATTTAGAGTAAACATTTTCATTAAGTACTTATGCATGTAATTACGCCTTCAGGATCTTAAATTGTGAAATTAACAGGAGTAAAATTTAGTTACAAGGAAATAAACATGATACCAGTATACAAAGGAAGCTATCTCTTTATAGGCCCTGCATACACCTGAACCGTACGGGAGCAAGGATAGGAAAATATTTACGTGTTTAAGTATATTACACGTGGCTCAGAATCTGTTGAACATGTATATTAATTATGCCATCAATCAGTTTTTGTTTATCTCGGAGCAGTCCACATTGCTATGGAGTATCGGGTACTTTTAGCTGTTATTTTCCTTCAATGCGCTGAAAATTGTGAGCATTCTTATCTGGATGAAGAAATATGATTTGGTGCAAAAACAATATCGTAACAGGCGACTGAGCTTGACAGAATATAATTTAACACGTAAATTAATATCCTTGTTCTCACCAAGGCTCCAAACTATGCAGCGTCCTTAAGTTTACTTTTTTTTTTAATATGAGGGTAAACATATTAATATCAAAACTGTCAAATACGAAACAAAACAGTTTAAAACAAAAATAAAGATAACTATATGAATGTTATCATTTATATACTACTAGAAATATCTCCCCGGAGTAGAACAGTAATATTAGATGCTAGGTAGATATTATGGAAACAAATTTAATTCCAATGGAAATACTTGATAAAAACATTCTACTAAATAAGGTGATTAAAATTAGGTCGCAATTGAACATAACACTTCGCGACAGGAAACATGCAATGACTTCAGTCAATATTATATCTTTCAATAGAAATTAAAGTTCTAAGACTGGCCCAGTAAATATTTTTATTTAGAGTTCCTGTTATTCAATAAAAACCCGTAATGCATATCAACAAAGATTTTTTATGTATTACAAGAATTTTACTTTGCGTAAATATGAGACGAAGAAAATTAAAAAAGTGTATATAAGCTAACGTTTTGGAGAAACATAATAGCTTGGGCAATATTTAACATGAATGCACTTCGAATGGAATCAATAATTGAGCTCATATTGCCAGTGGTTATTTAACAATCCAATTTGTTGAAACTGCTTCATTAAGGATCTGTGAAGAACTAATTCTGGGACCACTCACTAATTCCTAAAATATATCAATTACTTTGAATGATTTCATTTAATATATTAAAAGTGTAAGTATAGATACGTTAGCACCAATTAAGTTCAATATTGATAAGATTTTTTCCTTAGCGCATACGTTCATTTTCGCCCGTGACTGTAAGTAACTAAACTTTCTCTAATTGGCGGAGAGATGTACGACGAGCAGAATGGCTTTCTGCCTCCCTCGTCATAGCCTTTCTCAGCTGGAATTGCCAAAGCAAGCTCTCTGCACCAGCAATTTATTACTCAGTTTACAGAGCGATGTTTCCTCTCTGCGTTCTCGTTGGATGAAAGACTGGCGAAGTTGGGCGACTGCGCGGGCCTAGAAGTGATGAATTGGCTGTTCGGCTTAGCTGCCACGCGGTCTGGGTATCGCTACCTACCTGCGCGACCCACAACCGTCCAAGCGACACCAATTTCATTTTCTGCAACTGAAGTACGGCTGTGGAACAGTCATCGGAAACGTGTATTTCCACACGAAGTTCATTCCCTGCAATCCATGTTTTTATTTTCTATTGTTATAATTATTTGGGGTAACTTTGTACCGGTGAGGGCAACTTTGTACAACCAGCCTAGTTAAATTTCAAACTAAGTAGGCTATATCAGAATTTAAGAATACGGTCGTTTTAAAGATGAATAAATATGGTAATATTACAGTTTGCATAGTGGTTGAACGCCACAAAGCTATTATATATATAAGAAAATCCCTGCCACAATGTTACCCAAAAATGGTACAAAGGTTGTAAGATGCTAAAAGCAGTCGTTAGAATATAATTCAAGTCTCTCTATGTTTAAAATAAAATTTTTGTGTTTGATCAATCTGATCTTGTAATTGTAATTTATGTAATTATATGTATTTGTCATGAGAGAAAAAAAAACACTGAATATAATAAACGCGGCGCGGGAGACGGTGACCGGTGGCAGCCATTGTCTACGAGCTGGCCTGTGATTGGCCAAGGAAGTTTAGGCGGGGGTTGCTGGCCTGCGCGGCCATAGGTAAGCGATCAGGACACTCGGTAGGAAGCCACGGAGGTGACCGGATCACGTGTCGCGAGTACACAGACAGAGAGAGCTTCGCCTGACCAGCTGAGCCCGAGAGACGGGGGTTGGGGTGGCAACTGCGCGTCTTGAGTCACGATTTTTAAAATTATATTTTGTAAATTACAAAAGCGATAGTCTCTGGGAAGAAAGGGCGCATCATTTGAGATAAAAGCTGGCGACATACGCACACTCTGCGAGCCGTCTCTCGCGCGAACCAAATTCATTTGCCGCATGTTATTTATGAACATTAAGTTTTTCCTTCTACTTAAGTGTGGCCCGTGAAGACACGTAATAAGAACCAAAATAGACCAACTGGCGGGTAACAAGGTACCCCAAATGACTGTAGCCAAATTTACTTTTTTTTAGACACGTATCATACTGTGTGTTTGTGTTGTCAATAAAAAGTAAATGAACAATTACATATACATTGAAGGTGTCAAGTTTCTTGTACCTTTCACGCCAACCTCTAAGTTTACGAAAATCTGTAAACCGTGTCGTAAGGTGGTTGCTGAAATCTGCAACCTGCCCTTACCTGAAGAGATCCAAGAAGATCGAAACACGGGTAGGCTATGTCATTCTTATCCTTGGACGGTCTTACGGTTAGGATAAGAATTGGGATTTAACCAATGCTATATTCCCACCGTAGCGGGTGGTGTATCGAGCGGAGCTCACTACGTCCTAAAGATATACCCATGAACATGAAATTACCAGCTGTTTGGTCTCCGACCGATTCTCACCTCTAACGGGGGTGGTTTCCGAGTTGTTGAGTCCCAAACGGTCAGGGTATCAGTATACTGCTGGTCTTCCTGTACCGTTATGCTTTGTCATGTTCGTTTCGACTTCAGAGATGGTTCTGCATCTCATAGTCTCATGCAGACATACCCGTGTTTCGATCTTCTTGGATCTCTTCAGGTAAGGGCAGGTTGCAGATTTCAGCAATCACCTTACGACACGGTTTACAGATTTTCGTAAACTTAGAGGTTGGCGTGAAAGGTACAAGAAACTTGACACCTTCGATCACATACCGCCAAGAAACACAGTTTACATATACATTAGCTAACAGAATTGCGTTCGTGCCATTTTACTGTGAAATTGAATTTTACGTGAAAGCATGTTTAAATAAAAGAAAATCTGCACATAAATATTATATGAGCTTTATATTTAATATTAGCTACCATATTACTGCAGTTTATTTTTATTTTTGTAATAATATTACGGATAAAGCTAATGCGTGTGTAACACATCGAACGAGTTGAAAACCGTTATGGAATAAAAGTGAATTACGATATTTAATTGAATATGATCTTATTGTTACATAAATAATCATAGGAATATGTATAAATATTAACAGAAAATATAATTACTTTTGTTATTTTAACTGTAATGTAAAATACAAAATATTTACCAACAGTAATAGCACACGAGGTGTTTGCAAAAAAATACTGTTTTGATTTTGAGACAATTTGATATACAATAAAAAATTAGCTGTCAGAAATGACGAAGAATGAGTTCAAGAACGGTTTTAATTTCAGAATATCTCCATTTCTCATAACTGTATGTCTCAGGTTCCACATAATACATATCACAACATTTAAAAGAGAATGTACAAAATCTACAGTTTACTTCCGATTACTCTGTTCTGGAGAGTTCTGTACAACTTACGACCTAAAGTGATTATGAAAGGTATTATGCATCCTAAATAAAAATGGGACGGTCGAAACCTGTACATATAAAGACTCAGGAAGTTCCAGGAATGAAAGGAAATGAAGAAAAAAAAAGTATAAATGACATTCTACACAGGTGTGAACTTCTTCGGTGTTACTATCAACATGTGTCACTAAATTTAACCCTGAGCATGAACATACATATTTAATTTTCAAGACAGAGGATTAAAATAATCAAGTGTAAATCTTCAAAGATGTTCGAATATATATTTTTTTAACCTCGCAACCCTCTACTTTCCCGTGAAAGACTCTTACATTCGGGTAGCAGTCCACTGTATTGAAAGTAATACTCGTTGCATAGATAGCGATACATACTTCAGCAAGAGAGCAACTATCAAAGTACCCATGCGGCATCAGTAGCCTTAAACTGGCGGCAGAATGCAATATATTCGCATTATATCTTACTCACCACTGACACACAGTAAACACGGAAGAAATGTTACTTTTCTGCGTAGATGACGTGATACAGATTCATTGTGAAGCAAACTGCAGTTGTAAGTTAGCTGTATAGTCGTGGAAATAGACATTCCTCACTAGAAGTCTATTGATAACACACTATTTTCTCGAAGATTGATCAGCACTTGTAAGCAACAATTAATATGGTACGAAACAATCAAGATTATTGTCTCCTAAGGCAAAAAACCTTCAGTAGTAGAATATAACTCCTTCTAGCACAGAATCCGGGATGAGGTTCGCGGGCTCTGATCGGCATCTTGTTTCGTAATTATTCTCATGTAGTTAGCCCACCATCTTTTTTTCTGTCCCTTTCCTTGATTCCCCCTATATAGCCCCATGTGATCCACCCACCATATTGTCTTTATTAGTTATGTAGTTGAAATCTAGGTTGTGCTGATCATTCTGTTAGTTAATAATAATGGTAAATGGGAATTACATAAATATGGTACATCACATTATATTAAGTCATTCACAGTTTTAAATTCCTATTAAGTTCTTTAATTTAATTTCTTCTATTTATTTCACAGCATCGTTTCATGTTATTTGTACTCTTTATTTCTCTCTTTCCCCGACCTAGTTTTTGGAAAATTGCGATAGAGTCCTGAATTCTGCACCACTTCATACAGGCGTCCTCAGCTCACGATCGAAGTAAAAGTCAGCAAAAGAATTACTGCGGGACATCATTTTCTAATGGGGGGACCACGATCTCATTCAACCTCGAGGCAAGTGCCTCTCGGATCCATTCAGCGAATCCAGCGGTACATTTTTTCTCAACCAGGCTACAGATTTCCGAGTCTCGGAAGTAATGGATCCCTGAAGCGAGAAGACGCAGCCTTTGAATCACGATACACTAAGTGGCGCAGCACGGTCGAGTGGCAAGGGGGTGGGGGGAGTGGAAGAGCATTACGTGCATGGTGAAGGGGGAGGAAGCGAAAGTAAGCACCGGGGAAGGAAGCAGGATCGGAGTAGCGGTCCAGAATTGGGTCTGACTCCCTACTTCCTCTCTCGCACGGCGCCCTTGAGGATCTTCTTCACCGCAAAGACACCGAGGCACCAGCGTTCCCTGTGATCCCCTCTCCTATCAGAAGCTCGGGTGTATGTCGTGATGCGTGCGCAGATAGCCCTGTAGGGCGGAGGCAACCCACCACCCACACCGTCTACCCGTTCTTTACACATCATGCTCCAATGACTCCGGCGAGCGAATAGCGTGCCGTGCAGACTTCCCTCCTACACCCCTATGTAACCTACACTGCTTGCTCTCTTCTCTTTCTTTTCCCCCGCTCTTGAACTCTGGCCCCTGGAAAGGAAACCCCTTGAGGCCTGGGTTACATTGGCTCCAGCAGGGGCTGGCATCAGCTGAGTTACTGTCACGTCATTCAAAGTGAACTTTTTAGCTGAATTCGCCAAACCCCATAAAATAAATACGGGGGTAGCAATACATCTGCATTCTGGGAATTCGCCTATTATTTATTCATCTGCCTTATTGAGGAAAATGTTGTTGGCAAGTAAACCTATATGGCCTACAAATTCTTCAACAGCGAACTCGCAATGCGAACTGTAGATATTTATCTTCCAAGTGGACATTTCTGAATATTAAAGTTAAATCTAAACGAAATTTTGTTATAAGTACTTTTCAACCAACACCCAAATTTTTTTTAAGGAAACGATATATATATAATGTATCGGTGTGCAAACAATATTTATTTTAGTGAATAAACTTTAAATATAGGAAATGTATACAAGAATACAAATTTTGAATGGTTTTAACTTAAACCATTATAATTACAAATAATTTTAATTTTATAAAATATTATGCATACATATTGCGTTATGTGCATCTATTGCCAATAATCTTACGGAAATTAATTTCCAGTAAAATTCCTTGGAGTTAAAATGAAAACTGACTGTAAATAAATATTCGAAATTAGAATTTCTTTGCAAAATATCTAAAATAGGTTATAACATTAACTAAATTTTGAAATTGTCAGCATTACATTAAAAAAAATTAGTTAACGAATTGCAATGGTGACATAGCCTTTAAAAAGCTATATCTCCCAATCGAAACTTCAAAACCGCGTTTGAAAACGCAGAGTAGGCTACATGATTCAAACGTAATTTAAATTACCACGCTAAATAAATCGCCTCGAGTTACGTATTTAAAATACTTTCCACTTCGATTCGTTTGGCTTGCAAACACCTTTCCTTTGCGTTAGTAATTGTCTGTGCAGATAAATGTGTTCTCCCAACTTTCTGTTTCAAGATTTTATGACCTCTTTCGAGTTTTTTGGTTTTTGTATAGTCATCTTCCCAAGTACTACATGTTTACCGAATTTGACGAAATTCTCACAAATTGTTCCTCAGATATCTCCCGTAATTAAAAAATTTTTCAGATCAAAACCGATGGCATAAACCTAATACATAAGCTTAATGTCACCTTACTGAAGTCAATACGTGCATGAAGTTTGGTTGGATTTGGAAACAAATATCGTTTATAAAATATGTCATATTCTTTTAAGAATAATTAAAAATGGCCACGGTTTTGAAAATCGAGAACAACTTGTACACAATATATCAAGTCACGTATACTCGATATGCACAAAGTTATGTAAAAATTAGGTCCACGGGTTTAAACGTTTTCGGGGTAAGACACTCACAAACACACCCAGTTAGGTGATATCGTAAGCTTACTTTTTCTGCAGAACGTAAACTAAAATCTCCATAGTAAACATAGAAATGCACGGTACTAAGCAGCATTGCCCAAGTAAAATAAAGTTGTATTCACCTTAAGATTAGAATCGCAAGTAATTCGCAACTTCAATACAGCCCTACGCTTTTTCACTTCACAAATTCAGAACATTCGTTTGGTGTTTTATTTTTACCGACAATTTGAACATCTTTAATGTAGTTGCCCTCCATTGTGGTTGTGATTTAGTGGTTAGATGTATCATGTAATTAAGTATACTTCATCTGCTTACTAAATTTATTCTGGTCTAAAATAGGGTATGCACATAGTCTAATGGACATATTGGACAGTAGACTTTTAAACAGAGGTGGCTCGTAGGTTGTTACCAGGTAGGGCACAAGTTGCAGAGAACTGTACACGGTGGTGTGCTAGTTGACGCAACAGCCACTGACACGCTGGTATATAAGTGTCGCTTATTACTGACTGGTCAGAACACAATAAGTAGCCAGTAGATATTTCATGGTCATCGGTATACGGCGGCGCGTTCACACGAGTGTACATTTCTCGACAACTTGTGCCCTCCATGCCAACAACCCTCGAGCCGCCACTGTTTTTAAACACGAGTGAAGTTCAATCGGGAAACTTACTGAACGAGCCGAGTTAAAGGTTTTACTCAAACGGGTTCAACCAAGTCACTATTCGCAATGGCCTATTCTCAGTCTTCTCTGAATGAAGATCTTTATTTTACGAAAGGCGATTCAAACTTACAACTCGGCGCCCTTTCGTGAACATTCAATTCAGAGCGAAACTATGAAAGATAAAAATACCGGTAGGTGATGCACATAGAACGATATCTACCAATAAACGCACATATTGAAATGGAAACTAGGCGATAGAAGCCGTTAACGCTAAGAAATTTTATCCTACGTTATTTTCTACACAACTTGCGTGCATTTCGGGTGTTTTACATCAAGCGAATAAGAGAATATATAAACATTGAATTTGTTCTCATGTAATCAACATGAGTGGTAATTTCGTACAACAAACAAAAACGGCAAAACTCATTTCATTTACAAATACATTTCAAATTATGGCAGGAATTAATTAAGAGTTGTGTTGTTTTGAAATAATTATATCGTTTTAAATATTAATGTTATCTGCAACGGATACGTATATAATTAATTTCTGTGATTAAATTACTATTTCGATTCAAAACGTGATCGAAGTCCCTTCACTCTTCATGTAGGTTTGGGAAAATTTTTACCATTGTTATGATTGTATGGGTAATATGTGTACAATTTATTGGAAATATGTTGCATTACTAGCTTTTTAACACATCCTACACGTTTCGTAATTCGTATATTTTTTACACTATTGATTTAGAATATCTTAGCAAAACTAAAATACCAATGTATTTAATGCCGTAATATATTAAATAAGATGATTTCACGAAAAAAAATGCTATGTGGCAGCTACAAAACATTTTGTAGGTATTCACCCTGCAAAATTTGATTTTCCGGTCACCTCAAAGACATGTTGCTGTCACCGCTAAAATATTGCGGTCACCAAAAAATTTGTTTGTGTTTACTACAAAATTATTTGGCAGGCAAAACTTCTTACAAAATTTTTCTTTCCGAAGTTCTCACGTAACGGCTAAATATTACACTTCATGTATTCTTTCAATCAACAAAGAATTTCCATGTGCTTTCCACGTCCACGTAAATTTACTGTAACTTAAGTATTACAATTGTTTCGTTTTTAAATTTACCAGGATTTTGCTTGTGGTAAAATTTATGAAAACTTTGTAGTTTAAATGTCACGTTTGTTAAAGGTTAGTTACACACAATATATTTGCCGTATCTTTGGCATGCACTAAGTCTAAATAAAAGTAAATGTGTATACAAGAGACGAACTATCGAACTGACAAAGTTACATCAGTGGACTGACAAAAGGAAGTTTCGAAATGTGACGTGTGAGGGTTTAAAAGAATCGCAACGACACAATGCTTAGAGAGTGAGTGAGAGAAATTTTCTGTCATCGCTAAGCAACGAGGTCTTTAGCGCTGGTGAGGTGTGATACAAAGGGAGTATAAGCAATGCCAGACTGAAATATCGGAGAAACGGGATATCCCCAAGAAAACCCGCGGACCCACGGCATCGTTCTGCAGGATTACCCCATGCAAAAATCCGGGGTCTGACCCCGCGGATCACACAATGCTTGGACCCAGTGTACAAAATTATTGTTTTTTTTTTTAATCAAGGAACTAGATGTTTTGGCATGTGCAAGTAATTTAATATTCAGCAATACGATATAATAATATAAATTCCACTTTTCAGGACTGAAAGATCCCTTTAGATGATACAAACATATACAGTGCCTTATAATTTTTATACGAACGACATTTATAGTTCTGCAAGGAAGTACTTTGAAAGCTGAATTTCTAATTATCTAAGATCACTTTATTAAGTGTTGTTAAATGACAACAACGTAAAATCCGAGAAAAAAGTTCGTTAATAAATTCCCACGTACCTAACTTATCACAGTCCAGCGTTAGCAACTTTCGCTAATGAGCAAGATTTTCAAGGAAAGCCTTCGTAACTGAAATGAAAATAAACATCCGTCGTTTCTCAGAATCAATATACCGTACACCAGTACTTTACCGACGGAGCTCAACTCTGCACAACTTCGGAATTGTGTTTCAAGTAAACTTTAACATTAAACAATTAAGCTTAATCACGTTTGAGTTGATTTAGAAAATTTACTAACACGTACACTTAATCCTCTTTCGCCTCTGACGTGTGAGCAATGGAAAGTAAGACGTGGTTGGCAACAGACTTGTTTCTTTAAGGACTCAACTCACCAAACTTGTAGGAATAGATTTTAAATAAGGAATCAATGTTAATAACATTCATTCTCAGTGGATAGATTCTAAAGGTAATTATTTTAAAGAAAAGGTACTCTGCTTGATATATCTAAAGAAATACGTCCATACTAAGAAAACTTTCCCAACAAGGCGATCCGAGTTCGATATCCGGCGGGGTCGAGCCCCGGATTTTCGCATGTGGGAATCGTGCCGGACGATGCCGTTGGTCGGCGAGTTTTCTCGGGGATCTCCCGTTTCCCCCGCCCTTCATTCCGGCGCTGCTCCATACCTCATGTCACCCTTTACCAGCGCTGAAGACCTCGATGTTAAGCGCTGACCAAAAAAAAAATGTTTCACTAAGAAACCTCGCCAACTTCAATGTTTCTTGCTTCTTACTTAAGGTGGCCACCTGCCCAAGTAATCTAGTGGTGTACAGAGCTTCGGCCGACACAAGTTTATTTGAAAACTACACAACTTATGTGAGTGAAGTCTGTTCAACAATATCATTCAAAGAACACCACACGTGTGTATGCCCATTTAAGTTCATCCATTTATCTGCGTAATGATGTTTTCTCCCTGCTGAAAATAGTTAAAATGGGTGTTTTGCGGTCCTTTTTAGGTATGGAAATCTTGACACAAAATATTTTAAATATAATAGGCCTGTAAAATTCACATTTGCCTTCAATATTACGTCATAAAATAAGAGGGTCACTATTCAATATCTCATAGGAGCGAGTTGTGGGCGAGAAGACTACATGCTAGTTCAGTGACTTGCACCTCTAGAGGCTAGGGTGAAGCGTGATGTGCTTGTTGTGTCGTCCTTACCGCTTCCGCGCTTCTACGCCTCGAACGCGCAATATACGTTCACCCATGGAGACACCTTAAGGTAGTCGTCTAGCCTACATGACGATTGAACTGCGCCGCAGAGTGTTTGAAGAAACTGTTCTTTTACAGAATTGTCAAACCTGTCTGTCTCAAATATATTCCCCTATGAAAGGAAACGTTAAACATGTTCCAAATGGAACAGAATGGTACTTTCAAAAGAACAGTAATGCTATAATTTATATTTTGTAGGTTTCAGACATCGTAAACAATTGCTTTTCCAGACTACTGTATCTCAAAGTGGAATAACTGGATACAAACGAAACTACTATACATGCTTATGGAGAGATTAAGGCCATATTTCTACTTCTTTTGCGACAGTTATTTTTAAAGTCTAAACGCGAACAGATATTAAAAACCTGATGGGAAAATTTGATTAAGATTGTATTCGCCTTGATAGCTGATTTTTTCAAGACACGAATTTACACTGTTTCGACTAATAAGTAAGCTATCAAAAATTTCGTTGTAAGCGGTTCGGGATAAAGTGAACACTTAAAAAAATCACGATAGATTTCTATTTTCAACCAATCCGTATCCTTCCGCGCGTAACGACTAACGACGGGACATGTCTAACCTCTCTGGACACGTCACTTGATGTTTGCGCGTCTAAGATAATTTGTGCAGTCGGCACGAATTTATATAGTTTGATAAAAAGAAGTTTATTAACGATAATACAAATATGTCGATTTCAGTTGACTGTATCTTATAATCGTTGTATTGAAATAGGAAAATACATGGCACTACATTCGGCAATTCACTGCCAACCGTGCTAGGAGAAACGTAACAATTGTCAATGTTTAATCTCATGTTCTAAAGATTAGTGATTTTTTTAGTGTTCAATTTATCCCGAACGACCTATAGTTACATAATTAGTTAACACCACAGTATTTACCGACTTGAAAAAATTAGCCAGCCACGATAACTATTTTCAACAAAGCTGCCTTTTTACAGTCATACTATAATAACTTAAATAAAATACAAATAATATATCTAAATACTGTGCTATTTAGTCAGTTTGCAAAATATTCGCCGAAGCGGGAAAAAACGAGAAAGAGCTAACCGGATGACCGTTAGTGTGCTTTAGCTCACTCTGCAACTGATCTAAATTAATCAACGCGAGTGAACGCTAGCAGCCATTTATTTGGCCGCATTTACTCTAAGCTACAAGAGTTAATGTGTTCCTTTGGTCACGCGGTAACAAATGCAACTCAGCTCATGATCTAGTAAATCTGCATCACTGTTCCTGCTACTTTAATTAACTTGTACGAAGGATTATTCATGAATGAAACTTAGACAAAATTGAGAAACTCTTGTTTACATAAATAATAAACGTACATCTTGGCGTCACTTTATCACGCGCAAATAAAATAATTTGTCGTAAACATACAGCAAATACAAATAGTAAAATGTGTTCCACGACAAAATATATTAAACCGACTTTCTTTAAGCGAATACGAGATAGTCTTAAAATTAATATAGCTTGTAAGTACGCATATCGATCATTAAGTCTACGAGTATAAAGGAAAATGTAAATGAAACAATTACCCTGATTAAAAAATATATATGACGAACATCCTGGCCTTAAGCAATATTAGCAGCTTAGCAGCTTAGCAGCGTTAAGTGAAATTCGAACAAAACCAAAAATAAATCAATATTAAATTATGATTCTTTTAGTTCGTACGTAAAAAAATATACAAAAAAACTTTTCTTGACTTAAAGGCAGTTTACGTAAACATTACTATCTTAGGGTTTTAATTAATATTGCATCGAAGTATTTGTGTTATATTAGTGTTACAAGTTTGAGACATAAACTTTATATGTGGGCAATTCCCATGAGTTCTTTGGGATAGAGGTCTTATAATTGCAAATAAAAGAGTTAAATTAAGTACTGGATTTAATAGCTCACAAAGCTACGAAATACACAAAACAGTAATCAACTAGAACTCTCACAACACAATTAGTTATGCACACAATT
Source organism: Medauroidea extradentata (assembly GCA_003012365.1). Lineage (NCBI taxonomy): Eukaryota > Metazoa > Arthropoda > Insecta > Phasmatodea > Phasmatidae > Medauroidea > Medauroidea extradentata. Next base: position 45,449 of record PNEQ01092248.1, read on the forward strand.
ACTCCTGTGTCACAGACACGTTAATTAACTTTGACAATTAAAGCACAAGAAAAGTCTACCATAAATTAACCAAACACTATAAATCACAATAAAATTCAGTCATATATCCAATCAACAGTATTTCTAATAATTACAATGTACAACCTTATCAGTCCGAAGTGGTGATGGCTCACCATGTGCTGCGCAGCACCCCGACTGCACCGCTGTCTTCACTCTTGAGGTCTTCTGTTCGACTCCCGTCGCGCACCTCCTCTTCGCCTGTCAGCCCGCCGCAGCAGTCCTCTTGTATCGCCAACACTGCTCCGCAGTAGCCGCCTGCCGCCTCACAGTAGACTTTGACGTCACCAAGATGTCTTCACCAGTCTCTCTCCACAGGCGTAGCACCTTCCTCTAGC
>PNEQ01092279.1:0-28585 GCA_003012365.1 Medauroidea extradentata
CCCACTTTTATATGTATATATTTACTTATCCCCCTCCTTCTTTATTTTAATTGGCTATTAGCCACGTGATGAATTCCCCCCTACTTTCCCCTCTCACCGACACTCGTATTATAACCCGCTCAAGCTACAGCACTTCCTCCCTGCGCCCTCCAAAAAAAGATTTTATGTCACCTTCTAATCTATTCATTTGCACTCGTCCATTAGCAAACCAGTAAGACACAACGAAGTGCATATAGTTAACGTACAGTTCTACCGCGCCGGCATTTTGTTCCAACTGTGTCGGAAAGAACTCGTCATTGTTCTGCATAAGAGCTGGAAGAGAAGAGTTGATCCGTTCTTCATTGGCAGCCACACTCAGAGTTCCCGTAGTCTACAACTAATGTTATGAAGGTCACCGTCACAGAACACAAGTATCGATAAAGTCAAGAACCAGGGAAAAGTGAATTTGTTGTACTCATCAGAACCTACAGACTAAAAGAAACATATACCATCTTCCACCAGTGAACTCGACAAGCAACTACATGTCACCACCGAGCCCTTCAAGTTCGGAACTCTCCGACGACTAAAGTAACGAAGAAATCGAAATGGGTGAGTCTACTGTTGCTACATACACTCCATTCAGATCAGAAGACACATTCCAGTACAAGGACATAATGGTGGGCTAGAGAAGAGTATGTTTTAAGATGCTAAAGGAGTTTTACAAATTCAGTTCTGTGATGGTGACATTCGCTTGGTATTGTGTCACGATTCATACGAAGGATACTATGTACAAGACAAACTATCATGCGACAACGATGAATGTTACGTTTTTAATATTCGTCCAGACTCAGTACTTCCGTGCACACTGAACGACTTGTTGCTACAGCGAAATAGTGAAAAAGTGACTGAAATTCGTGGTCGTAACTCATTCACATACACACTTCGTCAAACAGGAAGCAAAACAGTGTGCGAATGGAGAGAGAAATGTAACGGACATACACATGTTGTGCAAAGACATGGATTTCCTGAATGGGCTTCTCAGTGCTCACATTTTTCGTGCGATGTATACCTTTATTCTAGACCGCTGCCACAGCAAGTACATACACTTACCTCCAGTCAGACAGACACATTTAACCCTTTGAAAGAATACGACTTTGTTGATGGAGTGTTTCACGGAGTTACGTACACCCCAGAAGCATTCGTAAAACACATTGTTGAAAAATGTGAAAATGGCATACATTTTCGTATGGAGAAAAGATACCGCGATGGAGCAGTAGTTTCGCTAACAGTACGCGACTGTGACACCGACGAGTGTATGTAGGTCTTTGTAGGCCTAGAATGAAATTTCTCATGTCGTTGCATGAAATGAAGAAGGAAGCTTCTGAACTAATCATCAAAACAAAATACAACCATAAAAACGTGAGTTCGAACACGAAATTACTGGAGGGAAGCTCCAAACCACATTACTATGCCTCGAGAGATGTACAGGTGTTTGGCATACATTTACATCATTAGCAGAGACTGATCCTTGGACTGAAGTGAGTACAAGTGTGTGTGCAAACGAACTTTGTGTTGTGTATCGAAAATATCTTATGGGCATCCATTTGCCAGCTTCATTTCTTAAAAAGCAAATTGAAATACATTTTTAATACGGTTCAATTGTACAGTACCTTTTCGAATGTGTATTTATGCAATGTCCTATAACTCCCATCATACACTTTAAAAACATCGTTAATTACTTTTGTAATCATAACATCTAGTCCAAAATACCGTTAAAAAACCAGCAACGTAGTGTGTTCTTCGCCAGAATTAACATATCTCTTCAAATTAAATGTATGCTTGCTGTTCAGCTGGTCAAAAATACTATCTGCTATTGTGGCATATGGAAGGTATAAATCTTTAACATTGCTATACAGAGAGAACGAAATACTGTACTTGGCCAACGAATTTCGTCTCGTCTACGCACCGCACGAGGTACCGTTAGTGTACAAGTTCCTGCCAGATCATCTAAAAGAAGACGAAGACATTATTGACTGTTTTCCATGCAATGAGTGTTTCCAGAGCTGTACTTCACTTCCGGACACGACACATCGCAGGAGATGGTGCAAGGCGCGTCGTCACTCGTCAACGACCAGCACTTCATTCACAACAGTCCGCATCACGTCTAATGACAGCAGTACTCCAAGAAGCCTACCCACGAGACCGAGTAGTGACGATTTTCACAAGTAAATTGCACACAGTAACATGTACTGTAACATCCAAGGCTTTCGTTCGCAAGACACATTCATCATCAAGCAGGTGTCAATATTGGACAGTGACTGTGATCTGACGACAAAAGTTTTCACCTTCGAGCACCTAAGATCTTCTGAGCCGTACCACACAACAATTGTACCGACTGCAATCGTACCAGGAACGTGGACTCAGGTGGGTTTAAATTCACTCAAATACTCAGCGTCTTGGGTTACATCTTAAATGAAGATTGCTCAGTGTTAGTCATCGGAAATGGTTAAAAGCATATGTTAAGTAGTGTGTGCCCGAACAACATTAAAAACTATTGATGTGCATGAGAAGTTTAGGTGCCCTACATTCAGTAAACTTGGTGAAATTAACACTGATAAACTTCACTACTGTGAGAATGGAAAAAAAAAATAATTTTTGTGCTTTGTGTAACTCGGAAGCCGCGAGACTCTAGTTTTATGTTAACCCATGATACGTGTAAAAATTAATGTTGAACGAGAGAGACTCTGTAGCTTTTAATTTCCCTAAAACATCATCCCAACCAGTCATGAAATGAGTTCAGAAAAGTAGTTGGCGGAGACACACATTTATTGAAATTCAAAAGTGTGTATGTACAGAAAATTAAATAAAAAAATCAATATAAATTCAATCAGAAGAAATATTTTATTGTCAAAGGGTTTCCTGTAAATAACACTATTTAAAAGTCTGCTATGTGGTATTGTGTAAATAAGAAAAAAAATTTAATAATTTTCATAATTATTTTCCTAAGATGAAATAATATGTGTAAAATTAATAATAATATCTATACATTTGTATACGTGGTAAACACCAGTTGATTCATATTTATAATGCTGATAACAGTAGGTGTCTTCACATGTGTATAAGACCGAATACTTAATAAAACCACTACTACGTGTTTTAAATAACTGATTGTATATTTTTGTGTAACAAATCCAAGCTTTGAAAAATAAATGCATTGTATGAATGAAAGGTTTTTCTGCCTATTCAAAGTCCTAGTATATGTTACCAAGTTAATTTGTCAAGGTAAAAAATTGCGAAAATAACATTATATTTTCAAAAGTGCCTTACACGTACATTTGATTATTTTCAATAACATCCCAATTTAAAGTAAAACTAATTCAGATCGATCAAATTAAAATACATTTACTTAATTCGCGTGGAGGCTGCTAGATGCGTGTGTGCTAGAGAGACACAGAGAGAGATATTCATCACACTACACGTATGGCCGGTAAGGTGTCAGGTGGGTTTAGGAAGGGAAGGGGGCCGGCGTGATCGTGCCGAACCACTCGCCATAGCTCCGGCCAGCTATATATCTTGTAGTGGAGAATATTAAAACTTATAACTTTGTGACTTTACAAGTCTATATTTTACAAACGGCTGCTTGGATTTCAAAAACACATACACTGTAGAATTTCTTTTTAAATTCTGAACAAGTAGCGTAAGTTTTTTTTCTGATGCGTATACGGTGGTTCAAACCAATATCCCTCCTGGTAAAAAATCATGTATCATATAGTGTTAAAAAATTAAGCTTAACATGACTCATGGTCAGGCACATCCGATAAACTGATCAAAGATTTCTACCACGTCCCATATGTAGTGATCAGTCTTTTGCCAACACTAGAAATCCAAACTTGTCTTTCTAGCTAACTTGTCTTCAAATTCAACAAAAGTCTTGTCTGTGTTAAGGGCATACGGAGCGATCGAGCATTCGAAGATGGGAAAGGGATTGCAACGAAATGTTTGTGAGAAGGGTGTACGGTCGTAAAAGTGTCAACCCGTGTCAAATTATTCCTGCTGCCCTTGCCCCATCTTTGGGAGAGTCCTGCGGTCTTCAACTGCAGGCTGTATAGCAGAAAGTGTCTCCGCGACCAGCCATCTTCGTGATGTCATTACAGAGAACATTCAAAGCCATATTTGTCTTGGACTAAATGTGTACGTATTTCTAGACGAGGTTAAGATTTTAAAACATCTGTATTAGTCTATATGAGCCAGAAGCATTTGAATGCTCACCTCAAACATAAAGCTGAGACTTTTATATTTTGTCAATTTAATGCCGCTGATTACGAATATCGAGACGCGGACATTGAAATCGGTAGCATTCTGTCTCAAAATGGCGTCCAAATATGGCAGCTCAATTATCTCACCACTTCGTCTTAAAATAGGCGTAGTTCTTTCCTTTTAAACATTTTTTTTAATTCCGTGAACGGAATTTTGTTTGTCTTGAATAAATAAGTACGTAATTTTTATAAACTGTGTTAAGGGATCATTTAAAATTTTGCTAAAGAAAACGTTTTTTTAAACTGTGTTTTACGAACATCAATACTGTGACGCGATTCATAAAAAATTACGGGTGGGAATCGAAAAATAGTCTTTATAATTGTTGAAGACACATAAATTTTCTATGTTTTAAGCTAAACAACATACCAATATATTGAAGTATGTGGGAATGAGCGTGCCGAAACTTAGCCACTGCGCGCTTCATGAATGAGACATTTGTGGGCTGAAATCAAAATAATAGCGAGACTTTCATATTTTGTCGATTTGATACCGCCAAATACGAATCAAGACGCAGAAATCGGAATCAGTAGCTTTATTTCTCTAAATGGTCTTCAAAAATGGCGGCTCAACAACTGACCACTTTTTATTCAAGCAAGTAGATGAAGTTAATTTTTCCATTCAACATTATTCAATTATGTAAAATACTTCATACGCAATGAGTTTCAGAATCCATAAAACATTTAATTACATAATTACAGTATACATAATATAATTATATTTTTGTCACAGAAAATAATTTTTAGTAAAAACATTAATATTTCTGGCCTTTAAGCTGTGAGCTAGTTTTTTAAAAGAAACGTGTTTATTTACACTGTTAGATATTCACTATCTTCATATCTTGATATTTGTCTTTGTTTAATATTAATAGACATTTATTTCGTATATTTAAATATATATTAGAAAATAATACATGCAGTGGATATTTAGGCCAAACTATTCAAAATTATGTTCGAACTTAAAATTTTAAGAATAAAATGAAAGTTTCGAAACACTCGCCAGAAAAGAATTGCTGGGACAAAAAAAATGTGGAGAAAATATTAAATAAATGTAATATTTTCCTTAAATTTCAAAATAACTGACTGTAATACAGAACACAACTCTAAATAAAGCAAATAAGAGCTGTCTTACCTTGTATTTGAAACTTGCTTGTGCTGACTTCCTTCGTTTGGGATGTTTTATGGTGCCTTCTGCTGGATGTGGGTAATTTTTGGAGCTATTTCTGTGCAGGGTGGATACAGTTTTGGTATAGTGATGTCATTTGAAACACTTATTATTTTTTTTGTTTTACAAATCTAAGAACTCATCACTATCGTCACTTTAAATATCTTCATCAAGTTCAGTATGATCTTCTCTTTCAAGATTGACTATTTCTTTGCTACAACAGCATTTGCATAGTTCTGAACATTTTTGATTTGATTGTGCACACGAGCAGATGTCCTTTGAACAGCAATTACTCTTAAAATTAACAAACTCAAGTACTTCTTCTGGTGCGGGTCGTGTCTGCAGCCATTTTATGCCAATGGAACCATCATCGTCTTGTTCCCAGCCGTGTACTTCGGGCGAAGTGGCGCAAATTTTCTGGTCCATCGCTCTTCGCCAAACTGCAGCCTGGTAGTTTGCTCTCTGAACATGCAGTCGAAAAGTTGATTGACAAGGCGGGAGAAGCTCTGGTTCAACAGATTTTTTCCCTATTGAACAAATGATAACTTTGTAGCTTAGAGTTGATACCGTAAAATGTTTAGGGTACCTCTGTTAACCGTTTTCCATACATTTCACACAGAAAAGCTTCTAGAATGCAAAATATACTTTCGCTTACCGCCCAAAACTTTCCCGATTCTTTGAAAGCAGACACATACAAAGAATTTTGCTTTAAGATTTTAAGAGGTTCTTTTCATTCCTTTTCTATAAAATAAATATTCAGTGTCACCGCCAGTAAATGCACGAAAACCCAACCAAGCAGAAAAAAATAATCTGTGATGATATTTTCTAGGAGCTTCTTTGCAGTGCGTTCGTAAATGTTGGAAATTTTCACGAGTCTCTCGTTTTTCCCGTGACCCATTCTAATGAAAAGCTGCGCTTCAATTTTCGTGCAACACGACAGCAACAAAATCAGTACATCTGTATCGTGTGCATTGACTACAACGCGACTAAAGTTCTTCTTGCTTAGGAAAGCAGCATACAGAATCATTGCAGTGTCAGCCTCTCCATGGTCACATGCCAACTCTTGATACCTCTGCCGTATTTTCACTTGTTATTCTTATGCAGCTACATTCAATGAACAAGAATAGTTCCTTCCCTTGCAATGAACCTCGTAGCAAGGTGACTGCCAAGCTTCTCGCAGAAAAACCAAAATACTTTCTTTGTTGTGCTCAGTAGAAAGGAAATTGCTCCACGATCTCACCTGAAACTCCCATTTGATGTCACTGTTCATTGCTTATTCACATAGTCCTCGGCGTATCTTTATCCTTTAGAAAATTGTTATTGAGTTTTCTCGGTATTCATAAAAAACTACATGAATTTGAAAGCTCGGGCAACTCATCAATCGGTTCAGGATTATCTCCGCTACTTTACCAAAGGTTACACTAATTCGTAAGTTGCACAGCAAATAGGATAGTGGTTTTTAGAAGAGAATTTTTTTCTAAAACCGTAATGAGCTGGTTTTTGTCCGTTGTTCTTGGGTAATCATTTGCATCTTAAAGAACCAATAGTAGTGGACCCAATGGATATGTCAATACATTTCTCATGTCTGTTTCTCTGTCTTGTGCAATAAAGGCCAATCGCGTAAAAAGTGAAACATGCTATGTTAGAGCTACAGTCTTATCTAAGAGTATTGTTGTAAAACATTTTTCAGAGAACTGAATGTCTTCTGCTGTAGTTTTGGTAAAGAATCGAAAAAATGTTTCGGTGAGTTGCTCAGATAATGGTCAGAAACAAAATGTTGAAAAGCAGCTGAACCTTTATCATAGGCATTTATCATGTCTTCACGAACTTGCTGAGTTTGAAATGTTTGAAAACGTTTGACTCAAAGTGTATAATGTAATTATGTGCATGACTTAAAAATACTACCATAATTTTAAAAAAATCATCTACCCAAGAAAAACGTACACGAATATACTGGCTACTGTTGGCCTAAGTGCGAGCGGACAAGTGTACCGCGCGCGCATTCTATGTAATTTGACAGGAACTAGATATTATAAGTGGCCGCCACATGCGGAGCTCCAACGATTACAGTGTACTACATACATCTTTGTTTTGGCTTTATGGCTGTGCCAAGGCACTTGTGGCACCTGCCTTGCACACGTCTATGGCTGTCAAAGTTGTAACAGTAATATGTTTACTCGCTAATTCATATTTGCTCCAACCTAAAAGTACATAGCTTATCTTTAACGTCTACAAATTTTTTTTAGCAATTCGGATATTACATTCAAAACATTTTCCGAATCGGTAAAGAACACATCCATAATTAAGTTTCTGCTCAAAATCATATCGAAATAACATACCTTCCATGCAGTTATCAATACAAATAGCAGTAATACTTATCTATAGCTTTGTCTTCAATCTTTTATGTAACCGCATCTAGACCTATCAGTCAATTATAATTTGCTCTATAGCCTACTGTAAAGCGCTACCTAGCACCGTAACCCAGCGACACTTGTAATATTCCTTTACCTATTAAATTATCAAGATAGACCAAATCTACATTCAACTTATCATTTTAGACATGTATGCCTAAAACAACCATAATTCTTAAAGCATTCTACCATCCATACATAACATACATACACTTCAATATTATCTCAGCATTCATTATCTAACCGAGGCAGGTACATAGTAAACTATTCGCTACTTCACATTAAGTAAATATCAACACATTTTCCCAATGTTAAATCGGATAACCGTACCACATGAATATATATAACGCACCATTCAATCATATAACTTAACACAACGAAAAGATGTCTCTCTTATACCAAATAAAAATAGCTGACACATGCTATGGTATCATGTTCAGTACACTCATGTCAGTCAAATCATAGCCGTTATTAGTTCTTCGCTAAACTTTTATAAGATGTATAAACCTACATTTCATTCTCATCCATCAAACAAAACCCAATTTTCATCTAGACAAAAGCACCTCCATTACTCTCTTGTACTACACCGGACATATTACTCAGTCAGACAATACACACAAAACTCCATTGGATCATACTATTGAAACACGTGTAAAAACCAATGAAATATACCTCAAATCAAATTAGTCTCCATGTAACATTTGACCATTTATTTCCGAAGTCACATACTTACTATGTACGTAACCATTTTCGTACCTGAATTCCTGTCATGACTAGACAAACACACTAAATATATATCACTCGGTTTTTATCAATAATGGTCGTGGTCATTTTTCTATAATATTCAGCATCCCATGACTAAGAACTATTTCACTTTCTAAGTAAAATCCGATGCTGTCAAGGCACTCAATCATAACGTAACGAACATATATATTCTGAAGGTCCGATCAGTCACTTATGTCAGTTAAGGTTCACAAATAATGTTTTGCTCGTGCACATCAACATTATCTCCAATTACCACCATCCTGAAAGACACGAACATTCATAAATACTCGGATAATACCGAATTATACGTACCATGCTAAAATGTTTAACTTTTATTACAAAAGAAAGAAATATTATTAATTAAATCTAACGTTTTCGTAAATACACTATTATATACACCATATTATACATATGTTCGTTTAAAACAATACCTGGATGCACAATACCAATCTTCAAAGATAACATTTTCTAACAATAATATATTCTGTCCTATATCAGCTCGAACATACAGACTTTTATTATACTCGCACACTAAGTCTCATGCAGAGCAAGCAAGTTCATAGACTAATATAACGTCACACAAGCGCATTACCGGCAGAGCAAGTTCATATTCGAACATATCCACACACACACACAACATGCGCTTCAACAGAGCAAGTTAACACATGATCACGCGCACACACACACACAAAACAGTGTATGTTCGTACTTGGTATCTACTCTATGTGCGAACCCAGCTCACGTAATAAGTAATAAATAAATACCATTCCAACAATAAAAAACATCCCTGTCACTATCTAATCCAAATTATTATTACAGGTATGCAATTCTACTAAACCACACTGAAATTACACATTTCCAATCAAAAATAAAATAATTAGTTCCATCCCTTTATACCATCATATCTCTTTACCTTATTCCCTTGACAGCTACCATATAATTAAGTTAGTGCTAATTCTTAATATTTTATAAAAACACTCACTCATATTGCACCATATGTACAGCACTCCAGACCACACACCCCTTACGATTTTTAGAAATTTCTTTACAGAATAGGTATAAACCAAGATCAATATGTTTGTGATTATAACTTACAGCAAGGCGTCATATGTTTATTTCAGTCGTTACCTTCGTGAGCGAGCAGGAAGCTGCATAAAGACCTACATCTTGTAAGATGGTGTCATATATGGTGCTCTGTGACGAAAGTTATCTACACCATTTTATTTCATAACTATGCAGATTTCATTTGTTTTCAGCACTCTCACATCAAGATAATGTAACCTCAAATAAACTTTATGTTCATCTATCATTTACATTTTAGTGAAAAAATATTTTAGGTACACTCATTGTACCTGTACTCTTAATACTTATCACTGGCAAATCATGGAAGACTATCATAAGAACCAACAGCAAGACCAAGAAGAAGAATAAAATAAAATAAGCTCGTCACCACTTACTTTGTCAAACCTAAAGCTTAAAACGTATACATTTTGTAACATATTGATTTTAATAAAACAGATTCAGTTATAACTATCAGTAAAATTTTCGTTATTTTAAACATTCGAAACAGAGTCCCACGTTACTTCTTAACATTGCCTGCTTGGTATTTTCGTACTTAAGTTATAATCCTATCATGTACAGTGTAGTCTTATGCAAACGAGTTTTCATGTAAGTTCAGTTCAACTAAATCTTACTTTTTTTTCTACATAAAACTCTCTAGTATCAGTACTTTCCTCCAGAGTAATTAATTATTATACGAGAAAATAAATTATCAACCCAGGAATTTATTGATTGGTATGTTACGACTTTATTTCAGTCATGAAGAAAACATACAAAATTACCGTGTCTCAATAATCATATTCTATAGTCACGTATGTTGTGGTAACTTTTGAAGTATAGTTTCTGACGTGAATGTTTAATCCTTGTTTATTCGCATATACAGCACTACAGTTATCACATGAGCAAGTCTTGTAGGCGATACCGAACTTGCAATTGCTGTGTTCGTGAATGTGTTCAGCACAGAATCCAGCTAACAGTTTACCGCAGTACTTGCATTCACCCCCAGATGCGCGAGAAACCTTTCTTTGCATATTTTTCTGTGTTTAACCAAGTTAACATTCTTTGTAAACACTTGATCGCAGCTATCACACAGGTAAATCTTGTACGATACACTAAATATACAGTGACTTTGTTCATGGCGACGAGCATTCGAGTGTGTACTGTTATGATTACCAACAACCTCGCCTGGAGGACGGGCTAGCGACGACGGCAGTGCAATCAGGTCAGGGGTTGCACAAGACAAGGGCCTCAGCGATTCTCCCCACCTGCACTGAAGTGTGTCATGTCAATATAATGTAATGTATCGGGGGAATCGAGGTCTGTCTCCTTCAAGCCTTTCAGCCGTCACCACCTCGCCAGGATGGTCCTGGGTCGAGACCCACGACGTGCCACCGTCCGTCGATAGACGTCACTATCATCAGCCTCCGGCATCATGCTAACGGCGAGGTCTAAGGTGTCCAAAGGGTCACCCATCATAGAGTAGAACAACACAAATATTTAAACAGCCGCTCCCCTCCTATCTAAATTATGTAGTACAACCATGTAGTATTTTTGTAACTAACTTATGTAGAGTAAAGACACCATAATGAAACTAACATAATTCATTTAACCGTAACCCTCACCCTTAACTTGACCACTTAAATAATTTCTTTATAAAATGCCTACCTCTGGCTACAGCCACCCAACCACTATAAATAATTTTTATAACCTACTAAAATATTTGTTTTACAACAGTACTAAATGAATTCTTACAGCTGCAACACTGTTTCAAAGAAGTACGCGCATGAATTTCAGAGAACACTTCCGGCTGAATGGTATCCACTGGCACAGATGTCAAGTCTTCGATATCCGATGCCATCTTCTTAACTTTAGAGTTTTACACAATAAGTACCTAAAAATGAAGATGTTTATCTGCTTTCCAGCACGTCTGTCGACTAACTGAGCTCCTTTTTACATAATCAGTGCTTAAATACCACCAATCATTCTATGCTACCTACTTCGATGATATACATGTACCAAGTTAGAAGCTGGATAGCAATGATGCTGATGATGTAAACAGCATGGGTGATACGCTATAATCATATCATAAATATGGTAGTCATCGTTAGGGGTCGCGTGTTCAGATCTCTCGCCTCCCACCAAGGCGATCAGGGTTCGGTCCCCGGATTTTCGCATGCATACATCATGCAGGACGAAGCAGTTGATCGGCGGGTTTTCTCGGAGGTCTCCAATTTTCCCTACCCTTTCATTCCAATGCTGCTTCATACAAGTCGTTGAGCGTTGAGCAAAGTCTCTCATTCACTCACTAGTCACCGTTCATCATGAGAAGTCATCGTTTCTTCATCAATATCATATCACACCAACTTGCAGTAGTATAAGATTACATTTTCTTAATTGGACGAGATGGTTTAAATCCCATTAAAATATAACGATATCAAGAGTTACCTACATCTTGTAAGCTGCTCTAACTCACATACGCAAAAAGCTAATAATCATAGAGTACAGTCGAGTATAGCTGTATCCTGCTGTAGGCATGTTGATATCGTATCACATAAACTGTTCTGCGAACATAGGACGGCTAGTTACTTTGTATGGTTACGAGGGCTCGGTTTCGTTTGTAGAAAGCTGCTGATGGTTTCAGTTGTTTAATTATCACTAAACATTCCATAAAAAAACTCGTCTGCGCGAGTTGTGAAATTTTCGTTAAGTCCCTTTCAATACTCAGTACCATACACCCTGTAGTCAGTAAAACGCTCAATGTATGGTACTATGATACCTTTAGTGTTATTATTTCAACCTCGTACCTTAACGGTTATGTACTTAGTAATTATGTGACTTCGGAAATAAATGGCCAAATGTTACATGGAGACTAATTTGATTTGAGGTATATTTCATTGGTTTTTTAACGTGTTTCAATATTATGTTGAAATGGAATTTTTGTGTCTATAGTCTGACTAAGTAATATGTCCGGCGTAGTACAAGTGAGTAATGGAGGTGCGTTTGTCTAGATGAAAATTGGGTTTTGTTTGATGGATGAGAATGAAATGTAGGTTTGTACATCTTAGAAAAGTTTAGCGAAGAACTAATAATGGCTATGATTTGATTGACATGAGTGTACAGAAGATGATAGCGTGTATAGCATGTGTCAGCTATTTTTATTTGGTATAAGAGAGACATCTTTTGGTTGTATTAAGTTATATGATTGAATGGTGCGTTATATATATGCATGTGGTACGGTTATCCGATTTAACATCGGAAAAATGTGTTAATATTTATGTAATGTGAAGTAGCGAATAGTGACCTGCCTCGGTTAGATAATGAATGCTGAGATAATATTGAAGTGTATGTATGTTATGGAAGGATGATAAAATGCTTTAAGAAGTATGTTTTTTATGCATACATTTAACTAAAATGATAAGTTGAATGTAGCTTTGACCTATCTTGATAATTTAGTAGGTAAAGGAATATTACAAGTGTCGCTGGGTTACGGTGCTAGGTAGCGCTTTACAGTAGGACATAGAGCAAGTTATATTTGACTGATAGGTCTTTATGCGGTTACATAAAAGATTGAAGACAAAGCTATAGATAAGTATTACTGCTATGGGTACTGATAACTGCATGGAAGGTATGTTATTTCGATATGTTTTCGAGCAGAAACTTAATTATGGATGTGTTCTTTAACGATTCGTATTATTTTTATTGTTTGCTATGTCCAGGAACGAAACAAGAGTTAAAGGTGAATATGTAGGTAATGAAAATGATTACGAATTATAATGATATTTATAAAGTAGAAAGTAAGTTAAAAACAGAAGTGTTTAACTTGTGATTAAGAAAATACTTCGCAGGAGGAAAATATCTTATGTTGTTTGAAATATAACGGTTTTGTATCAGTGGTGTAAGTGTGCGACGATCGTCTTAACACAGACAAGACTTTTGTTGAATATGAAGACAAGTAAGCTAGAAAGACACGTTTGGATTTCTAGTGTTTGGAAAAGACTGAACCCTACTTATGGCAGAAAGCTTTGATCAGTTTATCGGATGTGCCTGACCATGAGTCATGCTAAGCTTAATTTTTTTTACACTATAGACTATTAAACATTATTTTTTACCAAGAGGGATATTGCTTTGAAACTCGACTGACACACCAGAAAAAAAAATACGCTACTTGTTCAGAATTTAAACAGAAATTGTACGGTGTATGTGTTTTTCAAATCCAAGCAGCCATTTGTTAAATATAGACTTTTAGTCACAAAGTAATACATTTTAATATTCTCCACTACAAGATATATAGCTGGCCGGAGCTCTGGCGAGTGGCTCGGCACGACCACGCCGGCCCCCTTCCCTACCTAACATACCTGACAACTTACCGGCCATAGGTGTAGTGTAATCAGTCTCTCTCTGTCTCTCTAGCACACACACATCTGTATTTTAATTTGCTCGATCTAAATTATTTTTTTTTAAATTGGGATGTTACTGAAAATAATCAAATATACGTGTAAGTCTCATTTTTTTTTTCGTAATTTTTTACCTTGACAAATTAACTTGGAAACATATACTAGGATGTTGAATAGGCGGAAAAACCTTTCATTCATACAATGCACATATTTTTCAAAGCTTCGATTTGTTACACAAAAATATACAATCAGTTGTTTAAAACCCGTAGTAGTGGTTTTATTAAGTATTCGGTCTTATACACATGTGAAGACACCTACTATTATCAGCATTATAAATATGAATCAACTGGTGTTTACCTCGTATACAAATGTATATATATTATTATTAATTTTACACATATTATTTCATCTTAGGAAAATAATTATGAAAATAATTACACTCTTTCTTATTTACATGATACCACACATCAGACTTGAAAAATTTGTTATTTACAGGTAACCCTTTGATAATAAAATATTTCTTCTGATTGAATTTATATTGATTGTTATATTTATTTTTCTGTACATACACACATTTGAATTTCAATAAATGTGTGTCTCCACCAACTACCTCTCTGAACTCATTTCATGACTGGTTGTGATGATGTTGTTTTAGGTTAATTGAAAGCTACAGAGTCTCTCTCGTTCAACATTAATTTTTACATGTACCATAGGTTATCATAAAACCAAAGTCTCACGGCTCCCGAGTTACACTGAGCACAAAATTTTTTTTCTTCTCACAGTAGTGAAGTTTATCAGTGTTAATTTCACCAAATTTACTGAATGTGGGGCACCTAAACTTCTCATGCACATCAATAGTTTTTTATGTTGTTCGGGCACACACTACGTAACATATGCTTTTGACCATTTCCGATGACCAACACTGAACAATCTTCATTTAAGATGTAACCCAAGACACTGAGTATTTGAGTGAATTGAAACCCACTTGAGTCCACGTTTCTGGTACGATTGCAGTCGGTACAATTGTTGTTTGGTATTGCTTAGAAGATCTTAGGTGCTCGAAGGTGAAAACTTTTGTCGTCAGGTCACAGTCACTGTCCAATATTGACACCTGCTTGATGATGAATGTGTCTTGCGAACGAAAGCCTTGAATGTTACAGTACATGTTACTGTGTGCAATTTACTTGTGAAAATCGTCAATACTCGGTCTCGTGGGTAGGCTTCTTGGAGTACTGCTGTCATTAGACGTGATGCGGAATGTTGTGGATGAAATGCTGGTCGTTGACGAGTGGCGACGTGCCTTGCACCATCTCCTGCGATGTGTCGTGTCCGGAAGCGAAGTACAGCTCTGGAAACACTCATTGCATGGAAAACAGTCTAGAATGTCCTCGTCTTCTTTTAGATGATCTGGCAGAAACTTGTACACTAATGGTACCGCGTGCGGTGTGTAGACGAGAAGAAATTCGTTTGGCAAGTACGGTAGCTCGTTCTCTTTGTATAGCATGTTAAAGATTTATACCTTCTGTATGCCACTATAGCAGATAGTATTTTTTGTCCAGCTGGACAGCAAGCATACATTTGATTTGAAGAGATATGTTAATACTGGTGAAGAACACAGTATGTTGCTGGTTTTTTATGGTATTTGTCACTGGTTGTTATGAATACAAAAGTAATTAACGATATTTTTAAAGTGTCTGATGGGAGTTATAGGAAGTTGCATAGAAAATACACATTCGAAAAGGTACTGTACATATGTACCGTATTAAGAATATATAGCAATTTTCTTTTTAAGAACTGAAGCTGGCGAATGGATGCCCATAAGATATTTTCGATACACAACACAAAGTTCGTTTGCACACACACTTGTACTCACTTCAGTCCAAGGATCAGTCTCTGCTAATGATGTAAATGTATGCCAAACGCCTGTACATCTCTCGTGGCATAGTAATGGGGTTTGGAGCTTCCCTCCAGTAATTTCGTGTTCGAACTCACGTTTTTATGGTTATATTTTGTTTTGATGATTAGTTCAGAAGCTTCCTTCTTCATAACATGCAACAACATGGAAATTTCATTCTAGGCCTACAAAGACCATCAGCACACTCGTCGGTGTCACAGTCCCGTACTTTTAGCGAATCTACTGCTCCATCGTGGTATTTTCTCTCCATATGGAAATGTATGCCATTTTCACATTTTTCAACACCGTGTTTTATGAATGCTTCTGGGGTGTACGTAACTCCGTGTAACACTCCATCAACATAGTCGTATTCTTTCAAAGGGTTAAATGTGTCTGTCTGACTGGAGGTAAGTGTATGTACTTGCTGTGGCAGCGGTCTAGAAGAAAGTTATATATCGCACGAATATATGAGCACTGTGAATCCCATTCAGGAAATCCACGTCTTTGCACAACATGTGTATGTCCGTTACATTTCTCTTTCCATTCGCACACTGTTTTGCTTCCTGTTCGACGAAGTGTGTATGTGAATGAGATACGACCACGAATTTCAGTCACTTTTTCACCATTTCGCTGTAGCAACAAGTCGTTCAGTGTGCACGGAAGTACTGAGTCTGGACGAATTTTAAAAACGTAACATTCATCGTTGTCGTATGATAGTTCGTCTTGTTCATAGTATCCTTCGTATGAATCGTGACACAATACCAAGCGAATGTCACCATCACAGAACTGAATTTGTAAAACTCCTTAGTCATCTTTAAATCATACTCTTCTGTAGCCCACCATTACGTCTGTGTACTGGAATGTGTCCTCTGATCTGAATGGAGTGTATGTAGCAACGGTAGACTCACCCATTTCGATGTCGTCGTTACTGTAGTCGTCGGACAGTTCCGAAATTGAAGGTCTTGTTGGTGACATGTAGTTGCTTGCAGAGTTCACTGGTGGAAGGTGGTAGATGTTTCTTTTGGTCTGTAGGTTCTGATGAGAACAATAAATTTCCCTTTTCCCTGATTTTTGACTTTCTCGATACTCGTGTTCTGTGACGGTGACCTTCTTCACATCAGTTGTAGACCACCGGAACTCTGCTTATGGCTGCCAATGAAGAATGGATCAACTCTTCTATTCCTGCTCTAACGCAGAACAATGACGAATTCTTTCCGACACAGTTGGAACAAAATGCCGGCGCGGTAAACTGTGCGTTAACTATATGCACTTCATCGTGTCTTACTGGTTTGCTGATGCACGAGTGCAAATGAATGGTTATGCTTTTAACTGCAAATGAACAAACCACGATATGAACTGAACTCAAAGAGATAGACTGTGGAGACTACTCGTTCCCTTCTGTTACGAGTGTTTATACAAGTGTAGAAATGTGGGAAAGAGGGGAGACAAGTGACCGTTAGAATGTGAGAGAAGGGGGTCTACCGACCAATCATATGAAAGGTTATAAGGGGGGAAAACATATAAGGTGTGATTAGAGGAGTAGGGATGCTAATAAAATGAAGGTACACAGAATTTTATTTAGGTGATGGTGGGGTATAAGTTAATATATAAAACATATGCATGGAGGAGGAAAATCGTATGTAATTGGCTAGCTTATTTGGGCTATGGAGAAGGAGAGTGTATAAAGGAAAATGCATTCTAATGAGAAGGGGAATGTAGCTTGCGATTGGTTACAGTAAGAGAAATAATATTATGTGGGGAAAGAGAGCCAGCTTTTTATTGGCTAGTGGAAATGGTGGTGGGGGAAATCGCACATAAAGTAGAAGGTGACATAAAATAATTTTTTGGAAAGGACAGTGATGGGGTGTGGAGAAGGGGGTGTGGTAGCTAGAAAGGGGGTTATAATATGAGTGTCGGTGACAGGGGAAAGTAGAGGGGAATTCATCATGTGACTAACTGCCAATTAAAATAAAGGAATGGGTAGTGGAAGAGGGATGGTGATAAGTTAATATATACATGTAAAAAGTGGTGGGGGGCGTCAGTGTGTCGATGGAACTCGTCCGGGTAAGACATGTCGGTAGTTGATTTAATTAAATAGTTTTTATATGAAAAGTTTTTTATTAAATAAATTTTTATTAAAAATATTTTTATTAAAAAGTTTTTATTAAGTACATCCGGGGTTATAATGGAAATCAAAATCGAAAAATTTGTGGCAGAAACACCAAGATGGTGGCCGGATGCAAGACGGCATCTGGAAACAAGATGGAGGTAATATTTTTTGGAATTTTTAGAAAAGTTTTGAATTTTTTTTAGAATTTTGAAATGTTTTGAAAATTTGTAACTTTTTTTTAATTTTTAGAAATTTTGGAAAGTTTTGGTAATTTGACAAGGTCAAGGTCACTGTTAAAGGTCAAGATCATCCAATATGGTGGCCAGGGCCATGATGTCACATGGAGTGGGGGAAGCACACCACTCGGGCGGGCGCCACACATCGGCTCCATGTCCCAGAAGCCCCATAATCATACTACTCACTTTCTACTTATTTTTATAAGACCGTACAAATGACATACGATATAAGGGCTGGGCCGTACAACCATTCACAGTGAAATAACCGTACATGTATGGTCAGGACAGTACAGTTGGCAATGCTGCTAACCATCAGCACTCACTCCCTCAATCAACTCCTGCGTACTGGCGTACTTCCCCTACCTGCAATAACAAACCAACATTTTGGGGCCCATGCATTGGGGGCCCCTCGCCCAGGGGCCTTCGGCTATCGCCGACTAGCCGGTCTGGCCAGTCCGGGCCTGCTGCGATTTATCTTTTAGCCACACTTAACTTTTATTTTTCATTACAACTGTAAATTAAAAGGAAATCATTCCGTTTGTTTAGGTGCCTTTGGGTGGATACCCACCTCACCTGAACATTTGGGTATGTCTCTTTCCTAATATGACTGACTGAACCATATGTTTCTGCACCCCACACTCAACATACCTACATTTCCCTCATAATCTAGTTCCCTGATTTCATTTATCTTTTCCCATGTATTAGCATTTCAACCTCAACCTTGTTTAATTTGGGTGCTAAGCTTTCCAAAATTTCCTATCCCATTTCCCCCTTCTGTGTATTTCTTTCCACATTTTATTCCTCCACACTTTTCTTTGTTGCTTCATATGCATTGTTAATGTTTACAATCTCACCCTGATTATTTTTAATTAACTCTCCTATTACTATTTTCTGTTTTTCTAAACCTTTTGAATGTTGGTGTGCTGTATCTAATTCCTTCTCTGTCGTTTCAACCTTGCTAGTAATACCGACTTGGCCCAGTACCAATACCTCTATACTCCCTTCAACCTCGCATAACCTTGCAGTGCAATTACCCTTGAATTCTGACTGTTTTGATCTTTGAAAGAACTGTACAATGGGAGTGCATGAATGGATTAATTTGCTTGGACATACTCCATTGCGAAATAAATAACTGTCAAAAGAAAACTAAAAATAAGACAAGAAAACATATGGGTTCTTCACTTTCACCATTCATGGCGAACATATTCATTGAGAACTTTATGGAGGAAGCACTTAGCCAAAGCAATAGCCCTCCTAAAATCTGGCTTCGTTATGTAGACGACACCTTTATAATCTGGCAACACGGACCTGAAACCCTGGGGGAATTTGTAATCTTTCTGAACTCATTGACGTCGTCAATAAAGTTCACCTATGAGAAAGAAAACAATGGCAGCATTCCTTTTCTGGGCGTACTAGTTAGCAGGGAAAACAGCAGTCTGGAAACCAAAGTATACAGGAAACCTACACATACAGGCCAATACCTACATTTTGCATCCAACCAACCTAAAAGCACAAAAACTGGCATGATTTGCACTCTAGCCAACCAAGCTGAGATTATTTGTTCCAACGAGAAATCCGTAGCTTAAGAACACAACTAAATAATAAAATGACTCACAGCCAATGGTTACCTGGAAAACACCATCAAACACCACATGAAACCTAACAGAACACTTAAGCCCACAGAAACAGTAAAACCATCAGGAACCCTAGTTATTCCATATATTCGAGGCCTTTCTGAAAAAGTAAGATGTCTGGGAAACAAATACGGACTTCGAACAGCATTCCGATCTAAAGCAACCATTAATGGTGTTGAAATAAAAATAATCGTCCGCAAATTAACAACACGCAAGGTACCTGGGTATGATGGCATATAGGCCATTGTCCTAAAGAAACGCCTCAATCTACCCCTGATCCTATAGCTGAATGCATCAATGGCATATTGTGCACTCAGCATTTCCCAGACCAATGGAAGCGAGCCCATGCCATTATCTTCCGAAAACCAGGAAAAGATGCCAAACTTCCACAAAACTACAGGCCGATTAGCCTCTTGAGCTCACTGTCCAAGCTTTCTGAATGCATCCTACTTAGACGCATCAACACGCACCTTAGGCAGAATGAAACCCTCCCAAATGAACAGTTTGGCTTCAAGCGCAGCCACTCAATGACACAACAACTTTTGCGCACAGTGGAGCATTTAACACGGGGGTTCAATAATCGCAAGTACACTCTCGCTGCTTTTCTCGACATAGAGAAAGCCTTTGACAGAGTGTGGCATGCAGGCTTAGTGTATGAGATGCATAAGGCAGACATACCAGACTGCTACATCCATCTAGTCCACAGCTACCTTAGCAACAGAAACTTTGCTGCACAATGTCTGGCGCAAGGTCAGCTCCCACCCCCATTCTAGCAGGAGTGCCACAGGGCTCTATTGTTGGCCCTGTACTTTTCAATATATACATAGCCGACATCCCTACCACTCCAACAACAGAGCTTGCCTGTTATGCAGATGACACTGCAGTATTTGCAACTTCCTGGCGAGCCTCCTTAGCTGTGATCAAGGTGCCAGAAGCTCTGCAATCACTTGAGGGCTGGTTCACACTTTGGTGCATCAAAATTAATGTAGCATAGTCTGAAGCATTAGTCTTCACATGTAGGCGAGTCCCCCCTCTCCTCCCAGAGATAACCCTGTTTGGTTCGCCAATTCAGTATAACCTACAGGTGAAATACCTAGGAGTTATACTGGACCAGAAACTGACCTGGAAGGCACATACCTGGGCTAAGTTTAGACAGGCAAATGGCCGGCTAGCACAGCTATACCTCCTCCTTAACAACGACCACCACCTGAGCACAAAAACTGGAGTCAGATTGTACTCAGCTTTAATTAGGCCTGTCCTGACCTATGCAGCCCCAGCTTGGGCCTACGCTGCAAAGTGTCACATGCGTCCCCTCTTGAGCCTACAGAACAAAGCACTCAGAAGAGCGGCTGGAGCGCCAAGATACACTCCCAACGTAGCCCTCTACAACGAGCTTAGGTACACCAGGCTCGACAACCATAACCTCCACTTGACCCGCAAATTCTATGAAACTGCCGCCAAGTCTGGGGAACTACGACGAAACGTTGGCCTCAAAACACATGAGGCCGAAGCACATCCTGTGTGAAAAGCCACTGTAACGCTACTAAAGTAAAAGCGCCAGGTTGGCCCAACATGCAGCCTTCTAAAAAAAAGCGCCAATCTAGATCCGACCCAAGGAACTAACCCACAGGGAAGTCCAAGACCGAGGCTCCTCATAGCAAGAATGTGTAATCTTCAACCCAAGAAGGGTGCAGCGGGCAGGAAGGTGAGGCGTATATATTTGGCCGACAGCTCAAATCACCCTAGAGTGGCAACAGGATTGCTATAATGCTAAGACAACACCCAAATGCCTTAGCCGCCCCCACCCCTCGGGCAACGCTGGATGTGACCTGGCACACTGATGGAATGCACCCAATGTGCCTCTTTCATACCCTACCAGGTCGCGACTTTACTTCCCAGGAACTGGCAAGAAAAAGGACAGCGGGCACCAGCCCGCCCTTCGGGAAACTTCAGGTTATTACCCCTAGATATAAGGTAAATGTAAGTGTCTAATCTTGTACTTCTTTTACAGCTGGATCACGAGCCCTCCCTGCTCGTCTTTACTTTCACCTTCTAACACAAACTAACATGCATGTCATACAAAGCATGTATTTTTTCTTTTCTTCCAAGCATGGAGATCCCACCTTGCGTGTCTATCATCATGGGTTTCCTCCCGTGGCCTCGCGAGTTTAACATGACCCTTTAAGGGATTAAATCCCAGTTTAGTATTAGGGAAGCGCCAGGCCCCTCAAAGTAGGCCTTTGAGCCAAGTTCCTCCCTAACCCAAGCTGCATGCAGTAGTTAGACTGTATAGGCTGCAGGCCTGGCATGCTGCTACCCTCCTTACTCCCTTCCTAACTCCTAGTAGTTACTAGTAGTTAGCTACTAACCTAGGGTGCGCCCCATCTGGGCCACCAAAAAAAAAGAAGGAAACGTTAATTTCTGCTTCGTCGCCGGACTGTTAACATCGCTTGGGAGTGCTCTGAATCCATGCATGTGCGCATGGCGTACCTGTATGACGATGAGACACAGATCTTGTGTTGTTTGCACCGCACGGAGACTGCAGCGACCAACTGCAACAGAAACGCGTCTCGCGGGTGGCGGATACAGGAGCGCCTCGCTGAGGTGTTGCTGGAAATATTCAAATACCAACTCGTGGACCAAACTGGCGTCGTGTTTCTGGATGGCCGGCGCCGTGTGCATCTGGTACTTTTGACTATTTGCGCGCGGCGTGGGCCACCTGGACTCGGCATCGCCGTGAATTAAATGTGCTGTTCTATACGTTATTTTGTGTGGTGCAGTGCATTTGAGGATCCGTGCATTTGTATTTTCTGCTCATTCCGGCGCAAGGGATTGGTACTTTTGACTATTCTCGTGCGTCCTGGTGTGTAGAGAAACCGCCAGGATGTAAACACTTGGCCGGCATGCGCTGGGGGCGAGAGGCTGCTCTGCGAAGTGAAGACTGAAGAATTGGGTGTGCTGATCTGCGAGTTGATGGACGCCTACTACAGTGAGATCCAATGCCAGGACCAAGCAGCAAGTAGTCATCCGGCGCGACTGGGGTCACACTACCGGATGAACGAAACCGAAGCACTGGGGTATAGCTCGCCACTTAATGCTTCAAGATCGGAGTCTGCTTGTAGTTCCAGTTTAAGGCGGGTTGGAGCTTGCCTTGGCCGGCCGTCTCCCATGTCTGCTGCCTCACGAGGACGTAATTTTTATTATGTTAGTGGGATAATTTCAGCTCAAAGAAAGGCACTGGCCGTTTTAACGGTTGGCAATGAACAGGCACCTCAGACCCCCAGCAGCACTCGCCTGCCATCTGTCAACATCCTCGGCCGCGACTGCCATGGTAGTTCGCGCGCCGGCCGCTAGGGGCGTCCCCGAGGCGCGTCGTGCGGACTAGTTCGCCTGGCCGCCGCGGTGTGGCGCCTCTGGCTATGACTGGGGTTCGCCGTGCTGAGCGAAGCTCGCCAGCCCCCCGGCCACAGTATCGTGCGCGACAAGTGCCGTAGTAAAGGCTAGCCCTGTGCTGCGGTGCTCATCGCTCGTGAATACTTTGTACAAATGCCCGCAGTATCCGAGCAAGCCACTGCTCGTCTATTTTCTTTCGTCTTCGCAACACATCACCCTGATCCCACAGGTAGCAGTCTGTACTTCTTCTGTCACTGTACCGTGGCTCTCATGCATGACTCTCGTCACTGGGTCCCCCTCCCCCCGCGACCACTCGGGTTTACCAGTGACCCTATAAAGGGCATTATAAGCCCAGTTTACTCAGAGGGAAGAGCCAGGCCAAAAGTCTTGGCTTGACTCTTTAATAACCTCGTGTTCAGCACTTAGACATGTTCCTCCTAAACCCAACCCTGCATGATAGTTTATTAGGGTGTATGAGCACTTAAGCTAGGCATGCATCTATCCCCCCTTTCTCCCCTATCTACTTCCATAGTAGTTAGTCTACCAAGGAGTGCACCCTTCAGGGCACACCAATAAAAAAATAAATGTCGTTGAGAGTTCTGTTCCAGCCTTCGTCGAGTGCACATCGCTGCACAGCCTAGTCTGCCAGACCTTCAACTGCTCTACTGTCTCCTGTCTGTGTGCCTGATACATAACCATGCCAACGAAAGTACACAGTGCAAGGAGGGTAACTAATATTTTAGGCCGGGTAGGCATTTAGCTAGCTAGCAAGTTTTCTTATTATTTAGGCAAGCTTGCAAGTGCTTGACAATGAGGGATCTTTGAAATGTTTCTGTCTGCTGCTGTTTTCACAGCGCCAGACAACTTCTTCAATCTACATTAGCTTAATATTTTAGGTTCAGTTTCTAGCCTAGGGTACTTAGCCACTAATTTGAGTAGTCTTACATGCCCCACCCCCTCGGGGGCCCATCTTGGTTTCATGACTGATGCTAAAAAACATAAAAAGGACGACACTGTCCCAGTAACGAACAGCGATCAGATGGATTCCGAGAGCGGACCATCCACCCAGCAGGGCCAAAACCCCCAGCCTACCAAAAAGCCAGAGATATGACCTATAACGGTGTATCACACTTAAAATGTCACATATGGCATGGTCCTGTGTCTCCTGAAATTGGAGTTCAGACAGCCTACGAAGAACAAGGTAACCCCTCAGGGTGTCCTGTAGCAACCCCAGTCCATAGAGGACTGCAGGGCAACAGTCGGCATGCTAGAGGAGTTTGGCATAGGATTCAGCATCCTTACCCCCCGCTCTGAACTGCCACTCAAGGTCGCAATCTAGCGCCTTGAGAAAAAATTGTCAATCTCGTTCATCCGCGATGAACTAAAAGAATTAGGTTTCGACCCGATCAGTGTGGAGCCAAAGTACTCCATGCGAGACAGACAGCCTCTCCACATGTTCGTGGTGGAACTCCCCAACTGCGAAAAATCAAAAACAATATTTGAACTCCGCTCCCTGTGCAGCCTTATAATTAAGGTGGAAGAGTACCACCCTCCTGAAGGCCCGCCTCAATGCAGCAGGTGCCAAAGTTTCAGGCATTCTATTAAGGTGTGTCACGCCCCTCCCCGATGGTGTCTCTGTGGAAAGGGACACATGACTGTCAACTGCGATCTTGAAAACAAAGATGATAGGTCGCAGCGTCTATGCGTGGGTTGCAAAGGCAATCACGCCGCAAATTATAGGGGCTGCGAGGCATTCAAAACAGAGTAGTGGCGTTTCCTCCCCCAGGAAGAAAGGAAGAAACATCAACAGCAGAGCAAAGCCACACTGAAAGCAGCCAGCCAGCCGGAAATAAATTACCGAGCCCCCCGAGTCCCTTGGGTGCAGCCCGGCCCTGATGGCTGGACCACAGTTACAGGGAACCACAAGGGACGTACACCGGCACAAAACTTTGTGCCCGGCTACGTGCACCAGGCCGCGATTGTGACACACAACAGATATAATGCCTTCCAGATGTAGGGTTACTCATAAGTGGAGTTCCCCACACTCGCCAACCTGCACAGACCCCATGGACAGCGACCCTTACAGCAGGGACAAAACAGAAAAATGTCCCAAAATACGCAGAGGAAAGGAGCAAAAAACACTGCTGGCTCTCGCATTGTGAACGTCCAGCAGAATACTACTAAGGCCATGCCCCCACCCAAGCCCCAGACGGCCCAGGATAGGCCGGAGCGCACGGCCAATCAGGAGCAAGCAGCCCAGAGCGAACCTATAAATGCTCCTGAAATGGCCCAAACCACCAGGCAGACTCTGTTCCGGCAGCCGCAGTGTGCACATCGTGCTCACTGTCATCTACCAGTCTACCAGACCTTCAGCTTCTGTCGCTCATCTGTGTGTTGGATACGTAACCGTAACAACTAAGACACGCAGTGTGAGTCGGTAAATATAGCCATAGGTCGGATAGGCAGGTTATTTAGCTAGTGAGTTTAAATTCATTTTAGGCAAGCTAGCAAGTGCTTGGCAACGAGGGATGTTTGAAAGATTTCCTATCTGCTGCTGTTTTAACAGCGCCAGACAGCTTCTACAGCTCTTCATTAGCTTTTATTTTAATTAGTGCTAGTGTAGTATATATCTAGTCGATACATTGAGTAGCCAATACACTCCCATTACCCCCTCGGGGGTCTCCCCAGGCACCATGGCGGATGCCAAAAAACCCAAGACCGCGCAAGCATAGATTCCGGGACCGGAACATCCACCCAGCAGGTCCCCCCTCAGGGCCCTAAGCCCCAACTCCGCCCCATCACGGTGTATCACACGAGTGATTGCACCTATGGAATGGTCCTGGCACTGTTCAAGGACCAACTGTCCCAGCCGACTAAGAACCGACTGGTTCCACAAGGGGTGCAATACCTGCCCCAGACCATCGCTGACTACCGCCTGGCAATACAGGTGCTGGAGTCAGTCAGCGTCCCTTTCAGCGTGCTGACCCCACGTCATGAAATGCCCCTCAAGGTAGCCATAAAGCACCTAGAAAAAACCCTCCCGATCTCGTGGATACGAGACGAGCTCCGCTAGCTAGGTTTCGAACCTGGCAACATAGAGCCCAAGCTCTCCCAGCGCGACAGGCAGCCACTGCACATGTTTGTAGTGGAGCTGTCTAACACAGAGCAGTCCCACCAAATTTTTGAGATCAAATATCTGTGTGGCCTCGCCGTCAAGGTCGAGGACTACCACCACCCTGAAGGCCCCCCGCAGTGCAGCAACTGCCAACGATATGGTCACTCCAGTAAAGTGTGCCACGCCCCTCCCAGGTGTCGCCTGTGCGGCAAAGGGCACAAGACAGCTGTCTGTGACCTTGAAAACAAAGATGACAGGTCCACCCGATTCTGTGTAGGCTGCAAGGGGAAGCACGCAGCCAACTACAGAGGCTGCGAGGCCTACAAGGCAGAGAAGTGGCGTTTCTTGCCCAAAGAAGAGAGGCAGAAGCACCAACAGCAAAGTAAAGCTTCACTGCAGGGTCAAAACCAAGCCCCCAAGAACTACAAAGCCCCCCGCACCCCCTGGGCACAAACAAGCCAGGACGGCTGGACCACTAGCGGTAGAGGCCCGCAACAGCAAGAGCGCACCCAGGCGCAAAACTTTGTTCCTGGGTACGCCCAAAACATTGCTATACCTACTAGCAATAGGTATAACGCTTTTTATGCACAGCAGGGATTCTCAGAGGTATAATTCCCTGCCCTGGCCAACCCGCATCGGCCCAGAGGCCAACGCCCCCCACAAATGGAACCAAAGGGGAAAATGACCCCCAAAACTGCTCCGAAAAGTAGCAAAAAGCCCGTCAGTGCTCGCCTCGAGCAGGCGCAGCAGACTGCCAAGAAAGCTGCCGCCAACCCGCCCCAGGCGCCGCGCCAGGATAGGCCGGAGCGCCCGGCCAATCAGGAACGACCAGCTCAAGCCGAGCCTTTAAAGACCCCAGAATTGGCCCAGGACACAAGTATGGAAGTAACCCCCGCACAGAGCACTGCCTCTGTAACGCCCTCTGTCTTCGTTACCATAGAGCAGCAGTTCGCCCAATCCCCCAAGGTCCAGCAGGACCCCCAACTGGGGCAGTTGTGCACACAGCTGTTCCATCTGCTGGCGATCTGGCTGGATCCCAACAGCGCCCTAGAAGACAAGTGCAAGGCCACAATGGGCTTTGCCTTGTCGGCCAGAAAAATGGGCCAGACCAATGCCACCCCCTAGGCAGGATAACAGACCTGCAAATAGGCCCCCCTCCATTGCCAAAATCTTGTTCTGGAATGCAGCAGGCATCCGGAACAAGAAGCAGGAGCTGATAGATTACTTAAATCGCCACCAGGTACAAATCGCGGCAGTTAATGAAACACATTTACGCACACAACATCGTTTCTCTGTCCCAGGTTACTCTTGCTTTAGGAGGGACAGAGAAAATCACGCAGGAGGCGGTGTTTTAATATTAATTAAAAACACAATAAACTGCCATGCAGCAAAACAGCCTCAACTAAATACACTTGAAGCCGTGGGAATTAATTTAAAACTCGGCGGCCAGCAAGTTTCACTCTATTCAATTTATTGTCCACCTGGCCGCACACTTACGCGCGCGGATTTAAATGAAATAACAAACATATCTCCCATTCTGTTGGCTGTCGGTGACCTGAATGCAAAACATCCCACCTGGGGCTGCAGGGCGCGGACAGCCAATGGAAATACATTATTCAATCACCAAACTAGGCACAATTATTTAATTCATGCGCCCGACGAACCCACATTTGAACCAACACAGGCAAATAATCAGCCTGATATTTTAGATTTTGCAATATGTAAAGGCCTTAATATGACCTTTACATTAGAAGAAATACATGAATTGACCTCGGACCATTACCCCGTCCATTTAAATTTTGATAAACTGGAAATAGACGAAAGGCCAATTAGAAAAATTAAAGACTATAAACACGCGAATTGGGAAGCTTTTAAAGAGTACCTGGACGAGGAAATTAATCTGCCAGATCCTGTTAGCACCCCCGGCGAGTTAGACTCTGCGATTGACCATATCACAGAGCTAATTCAAACAGGTATTAGCCAATTTGTCCCTGAAAAGACCCCAAAGCCCCATAGTGATTCGCTGCCAGCCAATATTAGGCAGCTAATCACTCAGAAAAATCGCTTGCGCAGGCGCTATTCGCGAGGTAGAACAGGCCAACTCAGAGCACAAATAA